>JANHFY010003249.1:0-61806 GCA_027560095.1 Chloroceryle inda
TAGGCCTTACTTTGGTATTTTTGTTAGATTTGTTTTCTATATAGAAAGATTATTTTTTTTTATTTTACTTCAATTTTTTAGCTCTGTACAATAACTTCCCATGTAATCACCTGTGTTGCTCTTTTCTCTGAAGGATAGTTTGCTCCATTTCTGAAGTAAATTAAGCTATCTCACATAGTCATTAAAACAACAAAGTGTACACACAAGGAGCTACTGATGACTAATTAATGTCTCATAAATTTATTACATTTTAAATTTCCTGTGTTAATTCACAATCCAACAACAATGGTCTGCTCCCTTTATCTTTACTGAGTTGAAATTTGTGAATATTCAGAGGAAAATACAGGAGTGAGATGGCAGTACTGTACAACAACTAAAACTGGCAGAGTAAGAGCAAAATAAAGAGGCCATAAGAGGAAAATGTTTCCATTATTCCATGAACTACTGTTGTGTACAGCCTGAGCAGCAATTTTTTTATGCAGTGTTAGAATCCTTCATCATACTTTTGTCCTATATGTTTGAGAAGTTTGTCTTAATTCTGAATATATTCCATTTAATCTCCTTGTTTCTCAGACTATAGATGTTTGAAGGTCAATAGGTATAATTACATAATCCTGTCCTCACTGCTACTTTTTCCTTGTCTAGTCTTCCAAAGAATGTAATTTATGATTAGAAAAGGCTCTTTTCTTTCCTATCTTCTGAGCAATAAAGGTTACTTAAATATTTTATAAGAAGTAGGTGTTCCTGCAGTGTTTAAGTAGACTGTGCTGCAAATGCACTTTTGTAAGTATGCTTTTGTATCTCCTGACATCTTCAAGGAAACCATTTCTTTGGATTTTGACAACTTCTATTATGAACTTCTTCCTTTACGATGGCTGCGTAGCTTAACAGCCTCTGCTCCTGCCTACACTGAGCACCTGATTATTCGTTATGTTTGGAAGCATGAAAGGCTTCCCACATTGTTTGGATCTTCATCACAGTACTAGATTGCATCTAATGTAGTTCTACTTAGCAACATTTCGCACAATCACCTAGAGCCAGACTCCACCATGCTATTCACATTAACTTCTTGTTCTGCCAGTGGTCCCTAAGATATCGCCAACAAAACATAAGAGTGATAGAATATGGTTCTATATAAAACAAGTATATTTTCTGTTTTAAAACATTATTCATGAGTTAGCTGGATGTTCTTAACCAGTGCCCCTTAGACACACAGAGAAATACAAATCTTGCTCTTGAAGCTTCAACATGGAAGCAGATATGTCTGGATACTATCAATGTGGTGGACCTGACCATTTATATCATGAAAGCTTTGTTTCTGCTCTTCCTCCAACACTGCACCTAACTCTAGAAAGTCTATAGCACAAAAAAACAGATGCCACTATTTTCATCCTTGTTCTGAAACCTTGGCTGCATTATTTCCACCAATTTCTTTATTTGATGCCTCCAGAAAGAGCAGAAGTGTCTTCGCAGCCACTCACAGAGCCATTGTGTGATGAAGAACTATTCATGGCATAAACACAAAAGAGGATTTTAGATAAATAATATGCAAGTTAAAAAAAATAAATAAATTTTAAAGATTAATGTTTCTTCTCCTTTTTTTTATTAATCTAAAATGTAATAATCTAAATAAAAGGAATTGGCTACTTCTCACAACTTGGCTACTTACTTGGTGCTGTTACCCACAGTTTTGTTGGTAAGCCATGTCAACTGCAAATGCTTCGAATCTGCAGCCTTAAATATTCCATGATGTGTCCTCATCAGTCTCCAATGACTCTACCAGGGGCATCATGAACTCTATGCATTAGTTGAAAAAGTATTTGCATTTTCTCCCAGCTGCACACACTTTACTTTTACGAGAAATATGTCCAGCCAGTATTCTTGAACAAGAAGGAAAAGACAATTTTAAAAAAGTTAGATAAATACAGAAATGCACTGTAGTTTGGCACAGTTGCCCACAGTTCCTTTGGGTGTAGGATGGGAAAGAACACAAACATGGAAATGGGGAAAGGGGGAAACTAAGAATGAAGTGAATGAAAAAAGAGAGGGAAAGACAGAGATTTTTCTACTTTCTTCTAAACCCATGGCAGAATATTAATTTCAAATTAACTGAATAGAACCGTACTGAATAATATATGTGGTTAAAAGTAGAGAAGGGCTCTGTTTAAAGATGTCCACTTCCCAGAGGGAACCAAGGCATAGCTGAGCATCACATGAAAGTGTGAACTTCAAGATGGCTGCAGAGAGCTAATATAGTGCTTGGGGAAGAGTTCATCCTATTGGCAACTAAGTAATTGCCTTCCTATAAATGAAGTAGAATACCATTTCTTGCATATACTTATAGACAAAAGGAAAACCTGGACTTTTGCAATGGATTAGTGAATTAAAAATATTTCATGATTGTACTAAAAATTAATAATTTTAAAGAAATCTCTAATACTGACAGTAAGAGGAACAACAGTGCCTACAAGCTTAAGTTTTTATGGAGCGCTTTTTTTTTTTTTTTTCCAAGGGACCTTTCAGTATTTTCTCTTTTAACTTGTATATGTAAAATCTGTTAATTCTTTTCCTAAAGGTAAAACAGTCTTGCCCAGCAGGGGAAAGAAATGAAGAATTTTCCTGACCCTACTTTAACTTGATCTGAAACGTATCCAGGCTGCTCAAGCATTGAAAGTACCAGAATATGGGACAGGTGGCACAGTGGGTTATGTCTAGCTAGGATAAAGGTTCCTTGTTTGCACTTTCAGGTAGAAACAAAGGAGAAGACTTATTCTGGTTTCTAATATTAAAATCAACTTTATCCTGATACTCTGCAGTTCAAAGTAAATATTGTCATCAAATTAAAAATTATGGTCTATATTTAATATGAAGACTAGATCCTTATGGAAATTGTTGGAACATTTCTGCTCATTTTTTTCCTATTTTTAAAAAATATCTTACCAAAAAGTTATGAGAAGGCATAATTTCAGGTAAATGAAGCAAAGTTCTAGGAAACACATACGCCAATCACTCCTGGGTTGACAAGGCTAATTACTGGTAAATAGTAGTGTTATTTTAATTGTACTCATATTTTCAAAAGAATTCATACCCTTTAAAAACTGACCTGACTCCTTTCACTGCACCGCTTCACCTGGGAAATGAGGATGCAATGTTTTCCTATTTAACTTGTAATCTCAGCAGCTGGTTCCTGAACAGCTATTAATATTATGGAATATTTTTACTTCAGAGGATCCCTTTCATTGTCCTTGCCAACCATTTTCTGGTTGACAGGATTACACTAATGTGTTTATGCATTACAAACAAGAGTACTTGCTTTTAGTACAGCAGAGCACAGAAGACCATGATAAAGCATAAAAAAAGGTTGAGGAGATCGTATTGGAACAGAAATAGAAAAAGTCATTGCATCCCTGATTGATCCTGCAGTGGAATGGTCTGCCAGGCAAAGTTCCTCCAGCAGAGGGGCTGTGGTCTAAGGTTCTGCTTAGACGGATAATACAAAATTTAATGGAAGACGCAATGACCTGAAACACTGCCACTCAAATGTCACAGGAGCGTTTGCACTGGCCAATATGTGAAACATCTTGTGAATTCTAAAGTGAGAAGATGGGAAACTTGTAAATTGGTTTAGAACTGTCTTCAATAGTGTCAGCACATTTTTGCCAATTATCATGCTAGAATAGAACAGGAATGCCCTTTTTAACTATTGGCTTCTAGAGAAGAATTCTGTATCTTTATATATGTTTACAAAGGCATTTATATGCAGGGTTTGTTATCCACTTGTGACCTGAGCTGACCTGATCCAATGGGGTCTTAGCCCGTGCTACACAACACTGAGTTCAAGCTAATTTTCTTTGTTTTTCAAAGGGGGTTAAATGCACAGGTACAGGTATATATCACCATGTTCCAGTCCCTGGTCTAGAGGGAGCTCCTGTGGGAAGACAGTTGTCTGCATTCCTCTACAGAGACATTTGCTAAGTAATCCAGGTTCAAGTTAAAGTGAAGACAAAGGGGGAAAAAAAACCCCAAGCAGTCTCATGGCTAAGCTAACAAGTCATTTGTAAAGGTGTAAGCACAGCATCCTCTCTAATGGTTTTCTCAACATTTGATTTCTTATCAGCTTAATTAATATTTTTGTCTTGTTTTTTACATACTTGAGCATCAAACACTGAAGATTATTTTGCAAGATATGGGACAAGTTTTTCTAATGGAGGTAGAATCTTACTGTTGTTATTGCTTGCATAATCCTTCAGTGAAGATTTTGGAAAGGCTTTTCTTTTGCTGCTTTATGGTTGATAGTTCATGGAAGAAGGTCTTTTTGTATATTGTACTGTATGCAACAAGAAAATTCTGGTCAGAGAAAGAAAGTTAAAGTTCAAGCTACAGTGAAAATTGTCACTTTTTCCTTAACTTCCCAAGCTTTGCTGCTGAATCTCTTTACAATCTAGATGTGAGAATAGTTAAATCATATATTCTAGTGCATTTTCCATGTACTACATTTTTTTTCTACAAATGTAGAAGTGTCTCACCTTACATTTTGTTCAAGATTTGGCAACTACAGATAATGCATTCTTGTGCAATTTAGTGAATATTTCCACAATTAATTGAACCTGTGGAGTTTTTACAATTATCTTTTATCAAATGCTAAAAAGAGAGCACAGCCACATGGGAAAAAAGTTGTTCCATATACTTCTTAATATAAAGAAAGCCACATACTACAAAGTCTTGCATGCATCTGCAGTCCAATAGTTTCACTATATGTCTTCTAATAAATGGCATAACTCCTGTAGAAGGTGATGTTACAAGTATTAATATATCTTAAGGGAATAAATGTATATTTTTTCCTGATCCTATAATCAGTAAGTATCCTCAGTTTTGACCCTGAAATCTAGTAGTGCTGTTTCACAGGAAACAGTGTGTAAATCTTCTGACATGAAATTTTTAAGTGCAGTTTTTATATGAACTACTTCAATACAGTGTGAATCCATAACCTGTATAGCCAAAGAAGATACAAAATAATTCAAGAGTGAAACATGTATGGGTCTGGGATCATGATTAAAAATTACTGAAGTAGGTCTGGAAAATACTTTCATATCTTGAGGTAGAGAGCTTTTAAAAAATAACAACCTATGGTGATAACACATTTTTAGATGAAATGAAGTGGGATTTCTCTTGATGAATATTTATCTGCATACAGCAACAGTAATGCTGACTCAAGAATGGAAGTAAAGAGATGAGAGAGTAAATAAGTAAAATGTTATTTTCACTGATATTGGTTTTTTGGTTTGCCATCAGATTTAGCTGTTATTTTGGGTTTTGTGTCCTGCATTTGAAGATAATAACTTGAAAGTGCTGGTAGACATTATTGAAATCAAGGAAACATATGAAGAAAATTATTATCTAGCATAGTCTAAGGTATGGTAATTTATTATAAGCCACTTATTTAAGAAAAGAGTAAATCCTTGTAAATAGGAGAAAATACTTTCATTTCCTGTAGAATTATCTTCCTGGGTTAACTGTTTAAATATTTTTAACTTTTCTTAAGAAAGTTTTTTGGGTTTATTTTTTAATGTATATCAGATTGCATGTGTGAAAACACAGCCTATATCTTTTAGGTCATAAATGTATAAATAAATCGTGAACGTTTTTGTATTCAAAGAAGTTTCATTCCTGTCTTTCATGATCTGAGGTATGCCAGAATTTGAACAGAAGCAGCTGTATGTCCCCTCTCATGTTCTTTTCAGTAGTGAGTGTTTGGAAACCTGAATACCTCTTTTTCCTCTCTGGTTAACTAAACTTCTGTTAACTACAGGGGTGGCAGGTGGAGGCTTGTTAAATTATACTTAGTGGATGAAGAAAGACAAACAAAACCTTTTTTTTAAGACTTCTTTTCTCCAAAGCAATTAAGATAAGGATCTTTTTTACTTCACTGTGTTTCTTGTAAAGTGTAACTGCCTACACATGCTTTATGGTTCCTTCACTATTGAAATGATAGGAAAACTCTCCAGAGCATTTTGGAAACTTATGTGAGTAGAAGTTATTAACAGATTCAGCCTTTGGGAAAACTCTGTCTTATCAGGCCATGAAGTTTGAGTTTATTCTGACCACTCTGTGTCCACAGGCTTGTGAAGGGTTTCTGACCTCCTGTCAGGTTTTCATCAGAACTGTCAGTTTCCAAAACAATGTGCTTGTGGCTTGTTGAAAGCAGAGTTTATCAGGTTTTCTTTGCTTTCCCTCTATAATACAAAGAATGAATAAAACAGACCTGTTAGTATTCAGGACCTTTTAGAAAGTAAACTTATTAGGGGGAATTTATATGAACTGCTAGGTGGCCACATGGAAAGCATTAGTGTATTGTTTATATGAATTAAAGTACCTTGCAAATGAAATCTTGCATGTTTATGATGAACACTACACATTTTGATAAAAAAATGAGGTTGTTAGTTTTCCAGTGTTCTCTAATGTAACTGTGTGAGGTGATGAACTCATTCCTCACAAATACAACAGATTTTTTTTTTGTCCAGAGATGCATACACTAATGTAATAATCTCGTCCCTGTGGTCTGTAATGGACAGAGTTTCAATGATTGAATTGCCCCAAAGGACTATTTAAGACCACTCCCGAAACCTTCTCCTAAGAGCCTTCTTCATTGTCAATTTCCAAAGTACCTGGGGGAAACCTTGCTGTATCTGAGTGCCCCATGCATGGTGCCCTCACCGCTCAAGTAATAGAACAGCTCTACAGTGATCACACCAATCCTTACTTGTATATAGCCTCACTAATGTTCCTGGCAACAGTCGAACCCCATTACTGTAGCTCAGTAAGAAAACATTGTTAGCTGTTTCTTTTGCACTATCATGTAAGACCACTAACACACCTCAGCAGCCAAGGATAACCCATTAGAGATCAATGCATCGGGCTAGGGATATTGAGGGTATAACCTAAACCAACATCTTGAAAAGCAACACATGAATGTAAGCTTTGGAATCAAAATATGTGGCTATGATTCTGTCATATTGAGCAGTATTTTTCATATGTTTTTTAGCTCAAGACATGTCTAAGAAGACTACAGAAGTGAGGAAATATCTGTTTAATTAATGGAAAAGCAGTTGTCCTGGTTTGAGTGAAAACAGAACTAATTCTGTTCAGTGATTTTAGTTTTCAGTTCAGGTCTTCTAACTAACCTCACTGTCTGAAGTCAGCAGCCTGTTTTCACAGACAGTGTCTGCTGCTGTTTAGAGTTACTATCAAGGATTGGTGTGCAGCCCAAGGCCACTGCTAGATCTTGTGCACCACATTGGGTGGTGCAGAAAGTAAAAGGCCGCACTTGCAGGGAGGAGTGGACAGGACAGGTGATCCCAAACTGACCAATATGTCATATTCAGTATAAAGCTGAGGGATCACAACAGTCTTGACCCACTTTGCTAGCTTTGCTCAGCTCGGCTCAGGTCCTGTTCTAGTTCCTTCCTCAGAGCATCCGAGGAGGACTCTGTCCATTCTGCCTTCAATCCCATTCTGTGTGTTCCTGAATTTGGTACCAGCATCCAGCTCCTGAACACAGCTCGTGACTGCTGCAGGACACAGTCTGTGACTCTCCCAGTGCTTGCTCCACAGCATCAGTGGTGATCATGACATAATTACCATCAGGCAGGTTGAGTTCAGTACTGCTTTTGTATACATTTGTATATATTCCATGTTTATTATTTTCATTTTCATTAAAGCTGTTCTAATTGATTTTTCTAATCCCTGTCTCTCTCTCCGTTCTTCCCTTTCTCTTCCCCAGGGAGAAGGGTTAAAAGAGAGCATCTGTTATAGGTCTAAGGGGCCACACTGACGCCAAACCATGACAGCAGTGGAAAGAATGTCAGATTTCTGGCCATTAAACAGAACAAATTATAATAATAACAAAAAAATTCTGTTGTGTTTTTCAACTGATTTCTGCCTCTGAGCCACAAGGAATACTATCAATTTTTATCAGGTACCACCACAAACACTTCAGTCCATGGAGTCTTGACTGCTGGTGTCATTGATGGCTTTTTACTCCTCCTCATCACCATGCCACCCTCTTTCTTATGGAAACAAATCAATTTGTGTGACTTTCTAGACTGTACCAATCTAGATTTGGAAAATCACCATTTGGGAGTAAGTGAGCAGTGAAGCTGGCTGTAGATCAATTAAAGCTCAGTTAAGAAATGTGCATATTTTTTTCAGGGTTGTCTCACAGCTTCAAGCTTTAGAGAATACTTCCATACATACAATGGATATTATCAAGTCAAGGCTGATTCTAAAAAGTCAGGTGTGGTGAGTTAGCCCTGTCTGGCTTCCACCCAGCTTCTGTTTTGTTCTCTCTCCTCTGTAGGACAGGGGGAGAAAATGACATGAAATTGTTGTGGGTAAAGATAAAGACAGGGAGATCACTCATCAGTTACCATTTATGGTCAAACCAGACTCTACTTGGGGAAAGTTAATTTAATTTCTTTCCAATTAATAACAGAGCAGGGACGGGAGGATGGGAGATTGGGGTTATGGTCAGTCCATAACACATGTCTCTATCATTCCTTCCTCCTCATGCTCTTTCTCTGCTCTAGCATGTGTCCTTTACATGGGCTACAATCCTTCAGGAATGCAGTTTGCATACCTCATGGGTCACAGGTCCTGTCAGAAAACCTGCTCCTGTATGGACTTCTGTTCACAGGCCACAGCTCTGGACAGGAGCCTGCTCCAGTAGGAGTTGTCCATGGTTGCAGATTCCTTCAGGACATGTTCACTTGCTGCAGTATGGGGGCCTGGACAGGCTGTAAATGAATAATGGCTCCACTATGGTCCTCCATAGGCTGCACTGGGCCAATTTGCATTACCATAGTTTTCAACACAAGCTCAGGGGAATCTCTGATCTGGCACCTGGAGTACCTCCTCCCCCTGTTTTTTATCTGATAGTGTCTGCAGGGCTGTTTCTCTCACATTTTCTCACTCCATTCTCATAGCTGCTGCATAGCATTTTTTTACCATTTCTTAAATACATTATTACAGAGGTGCCACCAGCATCATTGATGGGCTCACCTTTTGCCAGCAGTGGGTGCATTTTGGAGCTAACTGGCACCATCTGTGTCCAACATGGTGGCAGCTGCTGGTGTCTTCTCATAGAGGCCACCCCTGCAGTCCCACCACTGCCATAACCTTGTCACATAAACCAAATACAAGACATTTGAGAGTTCAGAGTCTAACCCAAAGGAAAGTTTATACCTTGTGCCTATCCAACTGCAATGATCATGAGTGTTCAACAACTGGGTTTTGTTGATAGCTTCAGATAGACATAACTGTAACTTGTAGACATAACTGTAACTTGTAAAAGCAGCTAATCAACAAGTAATGCACCATATAATAACATCTGCCAGGTAGCTTAGACATATAGAGGGAAATACATGAAAATGATACTAAATGAAGAAAAATGAAAGTAACATTACTTTGAGAGAGTGCTCAGAGAATTTGCTGAGAGCTCAGCAGAACCAGTTATAAGTTTTCTATGAACATGATAGAGCAAGGATTTGGTACTACAGATTTCCTTGAGGCAAGGATGTGGGGCAAGGGACATACTAAAATCACTGCAGAATACAATGGAATTTCACATTGGCCAGAATAGGCTGAACTGATGAATAGATCTGATCTTATAAGCATGTGAATTACTGTGTGAAACTACTACTCTTAATTATGGTTTAGAACATTTTCTTAGACTAATTATTTTGGGACAGCAAGAGTAGTAGTGGAGTTTCGTTTGAAGGTGTACAGTGCACTGCCTTTGTCTTTTTATTGATATTGAAGTTATGTTTTAGTGAGATGTAGGCTACATCTGCAACAATATTTGATAAGTTTTGGGCAATGATCTCAACTAAATTTCGTTGTAACTGAAAAACAAGAAAGCCTAACAGAACAGAAATTCCTTTTCAGTATAATCAGTATAATCAAGGGAGGAAAAAAAAAGGCAGCTTGTACTTGACACCTGACTGGAATAACTGAGAGTTTGGTAAGAAAGTTTTTGACTTGTTTTAACTCCAGATTTGGTGTGTCCTCAGTGATGTCCTTCCAAACAGAAAGCATGACAGCTGGGAATGTCCAAGCTGAAAACAATAATCTGTTTTATTTTATAAATAGTTTATGCCCTTTAATGGTCTGATGCCCTTCTTTAAGTTCATTAATTAAACATAACATTTTATTAGCCTATGTAGAAAGACTTACAGAATTAGAATAATGTAAATACTTTACATTTTCTTCAGAGAGTGTCCTGTAGCATTTTTCTGGAAGAAGTGAAGCAATTTATGACTGGCAGGACTTTCAATTTATGAGGCAAGATTACTCAGAGAGATGGAAAGAATAAACAAAAATGTGTGGTTTTCTACAAGAAATTAATAGGAGATATAAGTAGAGTACAAAGCTAGGGAATAAATTATCCATTTAAAAAATATACCAACTGTTAATGCAATAAAATGCTTTAAAATGTGCTAAGTGAATTCAGCATACTGCTGAATTCAGCATATTGCTGCTCAAAAAATACTATTCAACACGGTGTCTGGAACTGAGAAATCATAGGCCTTGACATAACTAAATTTTTATCAGTTGCACCTGGAACAAAAGGCAGCTACTGTACAAAACACAGTAATAACTAACCTGTGACCAGAGGACATGAATATGAGTGGTCCTTCCTTGTGATCCAGGTAAGGTGTCTGACCTCAATTAGGGCTTGAACAGATAATGTTATTTCTGTAATGCTTATATCAAAATATGAAGTAACAGGCTTTCCTTAGCCACATTATTATTTTCATTGATAAATAATATCAGTGTCATTCATACGTTTTCCCTCAAGATGTCTTCAGGGTTTAACCCATTTTGAGGGTAGGAACGGACATGAAATTCATACATACCAACTTCAAAAGATAAAGTCTTTTAGCTAGTTGCAAAAATGAGTTTCAAGTGTCCAAATCAAACATACAGTTGGTGTGCCAAGGTTGAGGACAACACAACACCTTCTTGCACACACTTCAATATGCATCTGTGCTTTATGCTGCGATACTAATGCTTTGTATTTCTATTTAAATTAGGTGGTAACTCTAGTGAAGGAATACCGTTATATGCTGTATGGATCAACTGACTCATAGTTCATAAACAAGTTTAAGTAATGACTAGTACATGCAGGCAGCTCATGGGGAGTTGTAAAAGTGACCCAGCCTCAGATCACCTTGAGGCCCTCCCTATGCAGAGATGATCTGTGGGGAGCTGTGTAGAGAGCTCAGCCCATGAGTTGTCCATAATCTGTAAACTAAAACAGGGCAGTGTTGTATCATTAAAACAACCAAAACCTGAGGTGAGCCTTGATATCCCTCAACAAATAATATGCTCTGAGTCTCAATCCAAACCACTCTTCTGTTGCCTGAGAAAGTAAGATAAACTGAAGGGTTTCAGCATCATTTTCAGCTTGTGTATCATTTTCAGCTTGTGTATCATTGTGTATCATTTTCAGCCTTGTGTATCCAGATGGATAATCAGGTATAATCTTGCCCACATTCTCACAAATTGCAAAAGGCTGGTCTTTAAACAGCTAAACTTAGTCTGGTTTAGTTTAACTGGAGTGGTTTAGGAAGCTCTCACACTATTAACCGTCTACGTATCAGAGGGGATGGTAGTACCCAGTGTGGGAGCTGTTGTAAATAGTGATAACCCAGTTGCCTTGTTGATAGCACTCTTTCCATCAAAATGACACAATGTCAAGAAAAGAACATCTGTATGTAGCCTAAATTCCAAGGTGAACTGCATATATCTGAAGATTTTAGAAACAATTCCATAAATGGAGTATTCAAAGAGAAATGAAGTGGTATTTTCTTACCACTTAAGTGTCTAACTTCAATTCTGTGATCACTATAATATTTACATTAAAAAGACATCGACCAGTTTGCATTGTCTAATATTCAGAGACCATGCTTAATGAAGATTGTCCTTAAGGTAGTCCTTTTTGGCATGCCATCTATTTTGGATTCTTATCAAATATTTATTTGTTAACAATTCATAAAAAGTGTCACTTGCTACAGCTATGTATAGATATTGACAGATGTGTCTAATGGGGAGGGACAATGTACAAATCTACATTATTATTATTTTTATTTAATCTGTAGCCTGTTCAGTCTCATAATTTACAAGCAAGTCTTAGTGACTGATATTGCAGGGTGCCCAGGCCAGATGTTTTTCAACACTGATGTAAATCAGTGATGCCTCCACTGACCTAGATGGAACAAACAGTTTTTTAGGCACTGAAGAATTCTTCCTTTCATGCTTTTTTTTGGACAACGTCTCTTGTCCATGAGGAGTTTGCTCTCTACTAACATCTTCAGGAACAGAAGAGGAAAATGAAAAATCAAATAATTTTTCCTCACATCATTTACTTTGTCCATGTATTTTGCCTTGTGACTTCAAAGACGCTGATAGTTAGAGGATCCAAACGATGAGTGTGTATATGCAGGTATAAGCATGGGGAAATAGCAAGCATAAGATAGGGAACATTTCTAAATGCCAGAAAAATGAATGATGAGTACAAAACTCACGCTAACAATGTCAAACAAAGCTATATCTGCAAAAAAAAGTCCTACAAAACTTTATTTCCATTAAAGCTTATTGTAAACATAATTGAAGACATTTAATAATCTAGTATATTGAACATCCAGTCTCCTAAAATATTTTGCGCTACAGATAATTATAACTTGGCTGAACCATTGTTTATGGCTGTTAAAAAATTATTCAAGTGTACAGCTATGGATATGTAAATATTCTTTGCTTCCTGATGATCAGGTTAAATGCTAAATATGCACAATATAATATTCAATTCACTTACCATATTCTGGAGCAGTAACAATCAGCGAGATAAATGGTTAGTTTTCTGCTTTTGTTACCATTGTTTTTATGCAAAGGAAAAGCACTACTTTAGTAGGTTTCACTTCTTAACTTTGTGACTGACGTTTTCCTTTTTCCCGGGGATAACAAGTAACACAAAAGAATATAAACTGCATCCGAGCTAATCAAATTAATTGAAAGAAGAGATATCAACAAAATAAAGGGATTATTCTTTCTTTCTTTGTCATGTTTGTCCCTCTCCCTGATTGTTACTTTTGGGCTTAGTAGTTTTATTTTTTTCTAAAATGCTTTGCCTCCAGTTAGCAAACATGTAGCGTCCCTCAAAGAATATGATACTATTTCTTGATATCAGCATGCTTTTCTCAGCTAACCCAGACTGTTTGATGGGCTTCCCATTCTGCAGTGTTACCACTCAGGTGTGTCCCTTCATTGTCCTGGAACCTGTCAGCTAGTGGTCAACAGAATGTCAAGAGGGATTCGGCGTACATAGTATTTGGTTTGGTTTTCATTGCTACAAAACAGTAGGTATTATTTTGCCAACTATTTCATGTTTAAGACTCACTGTCAGGCATAGAAATCTTTGCAATGCAGACAAGCCTTAGACTGTATCTACATGATTTGTGCTCCTGCACTTGAATTTTAATTTAGTAACCCCCCAGGGTAAAGAATATTTTTTATTATTTTGGAGGAAAAAGGAAGATAAATCAGCACAAATCTGTAAACACACAAATAAAGGCTAGTTGGCCTGCCTATTTAATACTCCTGGCTTCCTCTTTTTTGTGTATCCACACCCTCACATGAGCATACATCCTTTAATGTAGGCGTGGCGTGTCCATTCAGTTCATCAGTTTTCTATTATGCAGATGTCATTGAGGTACTTTCTGAAGTGCTGCCTACACATTAAGATATCATTTTCACTAAAGAAAACTTCTACAATAACTACAGTTAAAATCACAAGGTCATAGAGTTCTACATCTGTTACAAGCCAAGCATTACCATAAATGTTTTTCATTAGATTTACAACAGAATTATAAACTTTGTGGAAACTAGAGAAACTCATAAAAATGGAAATGCAAACATTAGAGCAAATTAGCATGGCTTGTCTTAGAAAATCATGTAATTAACTGTATTTCTCAGCTTCAGGCTAGCCATACTTTATTTACATAACCACACAGTAGTTTAGCTTTTGAAAGGCAGAGTTAAAAAGTTGCATCATTTTTTATCTTTCTCTCAGTCAATGCTATGTTATCACTGAATAGTAGGAGTTGGAACGGACCTCTAGAGATCATCTGGTCTAACCCCCCTACTAAAGCAGACTCACCTAGAACAGATTGCACAGGAACATTTCTAGATGGGTTGTGAATATCTTCAGTGGAGACTTCACAACCTCTCTGGGCAGCCTGTTCCTGTTCTCTGTCATCCTCAAAGTAAAGTTTTATTTTATGTTTAGATGGAACTTCCTGGTATTGACCTTGTGCCTATTAACCCTTATCATGTCACTGAGCACCACTGAAAAGACTCTGGCCCCAGCTCTTTAGATATTTATAAGCATTGATAAGATCCCCTCTTGGTTTTCTATTCTCCAGGCTAAACATCTCCAGGTCTCTCAGCCTTCCTCAAAAGAGAGATGCTCCAGTTCCCTAATCATCTTAGTAGGCCTCCAATGGACTCTCTCCAACAGTTCCTTGTCTCTCTTGAACTGGATGCAGGATTCCAGATACGGTCTCATTTGGTCAGAGGAGAGGGTGAGGACAACCTCTCACAATGTGGTAGCCACACTCTTCTTAAGGCACCTGGGGATACTTTTGGCCTTCTTGGCTACAAGGGCACACAAATGGCTCATCATTAACTTGTCCACAGGTTAATGCTCAAAACAATTGAGTATCTAGTATATCATATTTATCTTATCTTACCATAAAGGCTGCAGTATTTTCTTATTCTCATGCATAGCTGGCACCGATTTTGATAGAAAAAAAAGAAAACAATTTTATTGATTAAAATATTTTTGTACAAACTAGCAAATACTTTTGAAAGAAATTTCTGTGCTACATTTGAGAATGAATGCCACAGAAATGATCAGAGAAAAATAACATATAATTCTTCCTTTTCAAATTAAACTCTTCATAATCAAGCAAAGTTCCTATTGAACACAATAGAAGTTCTGATCTGAAAAAGGAAGGAAAGAAGACAAGATCTGAGTGAGCAATTTGTTTAAGGTGATAGCAGTCAAGTGGAAGACATTACTGAGAATTTGTAACTTGGGTCTTTCACATATGGATTGCATGTGAAGGAAAGCAGGAGTGAATGAGAAATACCCTGGCAAGACTCTGACACCAGCACTTAAAACAGGGGTTCTAAGACTGAAATGAACAGCCTGACCATCCAGAAGCTCATCTCTTCACAGCAGAAAGAATATCTTCTTTCCATAGTCATTCCTAGGGGATGTAGGGAGTTGCCCTCTTCATCCTCCCCTCTCAGCTTTGCCTACTTGAAGAAAGTGAGAGGAAAAAGGAGTAGGAAGAATAAAAAATAGAGGAAGGATGACAAAGCTCCCTAAATCAGTAATCACATTGCATCAATGCTCCTTGAGTATAGGTACAAATGAATACCCTAAAGCAAGGGTATGCGTACAATTTTTAGCAGAAGATGATCAGGCCTATGACCTAGTCTTAGAAAACACTACGTCTCAGGGCTAAAAGTGGTGAAATCCACAAAATGACCAGCTGGGCCGAAGCTAAGATGAGATATTTAACTTATTCAGCATGATAAGCATCCTGGTCTTCAAGGCAGTTAACTCATGTCAGTATGGGGAAGACTACTTATTTTGAGCAATATGTATTGGATCTGACTCTCACAAATAATTAAGTGTTCAAACTATTGGTTATAAAAATCCGAGTTCTTCAGTTAACCACTTAATTTTCTGTAAACAGTAGTAACCCACACACAGAGAAAGCACTAATGACTTATCACCTCTCCTTTGATTACGTTTTATTCCTCTGTTTCACAACTGATCCCTTCTCCTGTATTATTTCACTAGTGTAACTTAAAATTAAAGCTGTTATTTTCAGCTTCCAACTGTTTTGAAGTTTCCAGTCTCTATTTCAGACTTGTGTTGAAAAGTTCATTCATGTTTTCCATCTATCCTGTGTTTTAATAAAAGCCAATTTTCTATAAGCCTCAGCATGATGAAATAAATTATGGAGGTCCAAGTCCTAAAAATTTGCCTGGATGGACATAAGGCTGAACTGGCATCAAAAAGTTCAGATTAAGGTCAGAATTTCTGTATAACAATTGAAAAGTCTTATGTCACTTTGCTTGTAAGTAAATTGAAAGCTACATCTCACAAAGAACATGGAAGGAAGTATCTAATTTTGAACAGTGGTACCAAGAGTATGCAGCAACTTGACCTATTTACATCCTTCTTGATCCACATCATTTGGAGTTTTAAGGAGAAAAACATAGAAACCCTGACTTTGTCTTCTATAGCTAGCTGTGGCAAAATACTAAAAAAATATATCCAGATATCTGTATTATAAATATATCCAGAATCTGTAGTATAAAGGGGCTAGTGTTTTGGAGGTTTTTTTCCTCATGGCTAAGACTTACCCAGATTTTGGTAAGCCATCTGTCTAATAAAAGAATATTGAGCTCTTTCCAAACTGCAGGGATAGTAATTCTAGCCGTTAATAACAAGACAAGAAATAATATATACTGAACGAGGCTAGCAGAGTAATTATCATCTCTTAATAAAGCTAAAGTATAGGATAAGAGCAACTCATTTAGGATTAATTTATATATTTTTTCCACCAGTGTGAAACAGTTTCTGAACAATACCACCACATATGAATGTGAGCACATTTGCCCACATTCTCTTAAACATAAAGAATTGCTGACAATGACACTAACAATATAGTAGGAACATCCTTAATCTGCTTAATAGATAAAATTCGGTTTGTGCAGAGGGCCTGAATAGGGCTAGGCAAGAAATATGAACATTGCAATTTTAGATAATGAAATAATGAGGGATTCAGGATCTACTCAGAGATGCAGGCTCTTAAGTCCTCTTGAATCTGATATGCTACTAGTCAAACACATTATTTTTGAAATACAGTTTCTGAATTTATACTGTGGGCATATATCTGACACAGCAAAGCAAATGAATTGGTGTATGTTACATGTTGCTGTAAACTGTCCCTAAACCTCATGAGCTTAGCATAAATATGCCCCCAAAAGGAGGAATCACAACCATTTTTTCTTCACTGTAGTTTACTTTGCATTTTTGACACAGCCTTTTCCTCCATGATTTGAATATTGGACTACACTGAGCACCTCATATAAAACTTTTAATTCCTGTTGAAGCCAAGGCTGTTGGGAGGACTCAACAGCACAGGGAAATGCAGGTCTGGGGCTGATTCACATTTTTCCTGTCTGGGTCTGGAAGGTCTATTTATGAACAAACTCATCTGCCACTGACCACTTGCGAAGGTGAGCACACGGCTGTCTAACACAGCATGGACCTTCACAGGGAGTTGGAAAGAGAGTTGGGTTGGGGGAATATTAAAAGGTTTAGAGAAATGGACCTCTTCTGTGTTAATGACATTTCGTTTAAATACTATTAAGCAGCACTGAAGAAAAAAATGTTTTCTTAACTCAGATGTATAATCACTTATCTCAGTTGTATATGGCGTGTTACATAACATATTTTTTTAAATCTCTTTTGCTTCTAGAAAGGAAGTATTACCTTAGATCGTTCTCCCTGTATCTGGTTTTTAAGATACACTAAAATTTCATATAATAATATAGTTGTGCTTTTGTTTGTATTATGGAAATTGAATAGACAATCAACCAGATGTAAAAAAAGAGCTTTGAAATAAATGCAGGTGGACACATTTTTCAAATATTTTTCTAATGCTGTTAAAACTGGAGATTTATAAAACAACATGTTAAAATGTTAATGATGTATTACAATAAAGAAATCAAAAGTACCAATACTGTTATAATGGAGTTTCATATGATATGCGAAGCTCTGGAAATTAGAAAGTATCCATTCACAAGTTTGCAGTGGAACAGATGTCGAATCTTAAATTGAGTACACAGAAGATCACTTCCTAAAAGATTTACCATATTGGTATTTCCCTGAAAAAACTCAGCTGGCTTCTGTCAAAGTTAAGCCTAGCATAGACTTCATTCTGAGCCACATCAAAATTGTTTCTGATGTATCTTCTTGATATTGATGGAATTACGGTAGTGTAAATTTGATATAAGAACCTCATGCCCTTAACATCCTAATTTAAATGCTGAACTATTTCATAATTGTTTATGGGGGAATTCTAAGGGCAATTGCTTGCTGAAAATATTTAATTTTCAACACTAATGTCAAAAACTTCCTGTGACATTCTTTTGAGCTAAAACTATTTTATCCGTGGGCTCATATATATTAACAACAACAAATAAAGTAATCTATTTCCTTTACAGGATTTTGTTTTCAGAAGGATCCTAACCACAGAAGAGTTCATGATCAGAAGATGGTTGGAATTTAAATCTGAAAGAAGATGAAGGAAGTAACACTTCATGAAAACTTCTTCTTTGTGCATAAGCATTGGCTTACCTTCTCATCTTCTTAAGGTCTACAGAAGGTATGTCCAACTACAGTCAATAACTTTTTTTCACCTCTGATACTGAAATGCATAATCTTTTCTCAAATTGCTGTTATTGCATCCTGAAATTTTAGTATTTTGGTTTCCAGTATTACTCAATTCTAATTAAAGTTTCTGTCTTTTGACACCTATACCCTTGTAATTTCAGGATTTCACTTAATTTGTTTCCAGTCCAAATCAATGCCATTTCTTTCAAATTATTGTTGAGTTTATATACATCTTCCCCATGGTAGTCTGTTATACCTTTTAAAGAATTAATTGGTTTTTGGTTGTTTGGTTTTTTTTTAACCATACAAATTAGGCTATTTCGGTTCTTATAAGAAAAAGACTCCATTTCACTGATGATTCTGACAGTTCTCTCATCCGATTCTCCTAATCTTAATTTTTTCTTTTCTTGAACAGAATGACTAAAATTTCACGATATCCCTAAGGAAGTGCCACCACTGTGATGTAAGCAATTTTTTATTTCAAATGCAAATGTTGCAACTGATGCATCCTGCAGTCTTTTTTTCATGTGGAAATGGATGGTTCAGTCTTTTGATTGTTAATGTGCTTTTTATTTCTCAACAAATTCTGCAATTTAATTATCAATTTATAGCCCAAAGTTTAGTATTACTTACAGACTTACATAATGTTTATACTTTGTTCTATTTCCATGATTCCTATACTAAAAACTCTTTTTTCCCCCCCCCTAAATGTGTCACTGTTATTAGTCTCCATTTTGTCTTCCACAGAGGTATCATATACATCACTTTTGCATACCGTATTTTTTCTGTAGACTTCATTGTGAAATAATATGTACCTCTCCACAATGTTGTGGCATTACTTCTCATTCTCCATGCACAGCTTAGCACAGTTGACAGAAGCTGCTGCCACTTTGACTATTCATGTAAGAAAGAAAAAATGTCTCACTGAAACATACACAGCAAAATTTATTGTGACAAATTTGGGGCCCTCCAGAAGAATCATTAAAAAAAGGAAACATCCAACAGTGTGTCACCACACTGGTCAGGGAGCTGGAGTACATGATAGTGAGGAGTCTGACAGGTGATTTTGCTCAGTGTGGAGGAGAATAGGAATCTAGATGCTGCCCTCAACTACCTAAAGGTTACAGAGAAATGGTAGGTTTTTTTTGCAAGATGTTGCAAAAGGAGAAAGGTCAACCATCACAAGCTGTTACAAAGGAAATTTGACTGAAGAAAGAAAAATAAATATTCACAGGGAAAATTATTCACAAGGAAAACTGTAGAAGAGAATCCAGAGAAGATGTGATATCTTTATTCAGCATAAGGCCCTGATAAACCATATATAACATAACTTTGAAGTTAGCTTTGCTTTGAGCTAGAGTATTAACCAAATACTTCCCTGCAGTCCCATACAATCCAATTTCCTCTATGGTACTGAATATGAGAACCGATATATAATTCACAAAATCTGAATCTATTTTGTACTCCAATGCAGAAACCTCTTTGCTGAGCTGGGTACCCCTTGTATCCATAATAGCTGCAGCATCACCGTCACAGGGACTTCAGTCTCAGCTGTCAAAAATGGCAGACAGATGGAAAACTTCACTGTATAAACATTTGTTCTGAATATTAAAATTCTTCCTCGTGAGGTATCTGAGCACAGACATCAGTTTCATGAAGCAGTGCTATACCATTGAAATGGTATTATTGAAGTGATTGTATTTTCTGGACTGGAAAAGAGTGTGGAAAAGGAGTAAAAATTATAAGCAAAGCAAAACCAAAACCAACAACAATGACAACAACAAAACAAAGAAAAGGAGCAAAACAAAGCAAAACAAACAAAAAACCCCACACAAAACAAAAACACAAACAAAAAATACAAACAACCACTACCACCAAAAAAAACCCCAACAGATAAAGCTTTTTAGAAAACTTTCAATAAACTCATTTTTAAGCTAAAGATGAAAATTTGTCAATTGAATTGTGTGATTTTTTTGTGTGTTTTGGACAGAAAATCCAAAAGGATTGCCATTTTGTGTTAATTCTTAAGACATCCAAATTCCTTAGGACTTGAAAATATGACACAAGATTTATTGCAGAATTACGTAATCTCATAGTTTCAGGGAAATCAGGCAGTGTATGTATATAAAATAATTTCACACGTTTACGAATTGCATGAAATTTTAGGTCTCTAGTCTTTACTCTTAAACAACATTATGCTGTACACTCACCAATATGTAGTAGCAACTGGTCAGCTGAACCACTCCCCAGGTTTAAGTTTCATTTTGATAGATTTTAGAGGAATATATTCCAATTTTTACCAGTGAAATATTATTTCATCAAAAGCCTACATTTTATTTCGTACTGTTTGTGTAAGTAACATTATTGTAAAATAAAAATACTGAAAGAAAACATTTTTTTTCTGCATAAATAATTTGCAGATTATCATGGTTTTTTAGATCTGAAGAAAATAATCATCTTAAAATTTAAAAACCTTTCTGCATTGGGTTTGGCTGGGATAGGCTTAATTTTCACCAGAAGCTGGGATAGACAACCAAACCAGTCAATGGGATATTTGATACCACGCTGACATCATGCCCACTATATAAGAGCAGGGGGCAGACCAGGCAGGGCACATGTCTCTGGTGTGTTCTGTCCAGCAGGTGCAGGTCTACACAGCTGGTGTATTTTATATCATTTGCTTTATAATTTTTTCACTACTATTACTGTTATTAGTGCTGTTTTTTCTCCTCTTGTGTTCTTCTCAACTGTTTTTATCTCAACCCACAACGTTTTGCCTTTTTCTCCCTATTCTGCTTCCCATCCACTGGGAGAAGGGGGTGTGAGTGAGCAGCCACACGGTGCTCAGCTCCCAGCTGGGTCTAAACAACACCTTCAAGAAGTGGGACCTCTACCTTCTGTGTAATTCCAGTAGCAAGTTAAGTGGCTATGCTAAAGATCTAAGTCACCTTGAAAACTAAAACTTACTAAAGGTATTAGAAAAACAAGATGATTCGTCTATAGAATTTTCCACTTACTATAGAATATGGTATCCTCCAGGTGTTCCTAAGTGCTGAGTATGAGCAGAAGAAAGATTATTCCCCATCTCCCACCCTATTCTTGTGGAAAGAATCCAGCCTTTCCGCCATTGCTGCTCTAGTAAAGCTATTAGTGTTAATGGGTAATACCTGATAACAGGACAGGCTATATCAAGCTGTTAAGAGTTACATAGTATCAATCAATTACAGTGAATCAAAAGCAGGTGGTACCTGCATCCATCCCAAGGATGGATGATCACAGTTTTGCTGTTACTTAGTAACTACAGAAGAAGGGAAATCATTGTACAAAAATCAGGCTTAATGTGCCACTGGGCTTTTCAGAGAGACAACTATGAGGAGATACTTCACTAGTGTGCTGAGGTATTGTAAGGGGTAACCTGCTATTTTCATTTCAGGAAGAATATGGTGGCAAGAGAAGATATTCATGCATGATGATAGAGAAAAGAAACCTCTTTGTGCTTAATGTAATGGAAAATTTGAGAATTATTCATGCATGTGAATATGTATGCAGATCTGACCCTAGTGATACTGCCAAGGTCAGTGCATGGTTATCTACAGAGTAAGTGCTAATCATTCAGCTTGAATTGTGGCTTTATCAGAAAAGCAATTTTGTGAACAATCTCATGTCGTTCCCCAGTTCTCTTTTCCCTGTGATCTCCATGTCATGGCTGCTCATTTGTCAAGCTTACATTCAGGACTTTTCTAGCTAAGGCATCTCCTTGTCAATCAAATAATGTTTCTGCCTTGCACATTGTTAATGCATCTGAGATAACAAAATTACTCGAGCTCTTAATAGGGGAGTGACATTCTCTGCGGGACATTAACAGCTAAATCAAAGCATGGGACAGTGGTTGAACTTGAAATACTACTTAAGTTTCAAAACTAATCCCTGTGCTGAAAATGGGCCCTAATAATAAGCCATAACCAAACTGAATAAGAACAATCATTAAGCCCTTGGTATGTGTAGACTGAGGCTTTACAGAAAAGAAAAACTCATACAGGAAGATTTGCAGAAGGTAAGTAGAAGGGAATATAATTTCATAACAAAGGAATCTGGGAAATGTTTTTCTTAACAACAGCAAAATTTTTAATTTTTATTATTAATTTTGAGAGTCTTAGGAACTTCAGGAAACTACAAGGCACATCAGACTTAATAGCTCATATTTTAGACCCACTTCAAGTATGCTGGGACAAAAATGGTGTATGATTAAATTACCTTTTCTCTACCAGATGATTACAGCAGAAACCAGCATTGTGCCAGTTCCCTTTGTTTGGCAGGTCCACCTGCAAATTCATAGTTTAGCTGTCATTGCTGTTTCTTTAGCCCACTTCAAAATCATCTCCCAGACAGAACTGCAGAGATAGTAATAGGGTCTCCTTTGTTAAGAATCCTCTTCTTTCACACAACAAATAATTTTGAACCAGTAAGGGATAGGAAAATATTTCATTTACATATGCACTAACCTTGTAGATCTGTTAGAAAAGACTGATGTTTGGTTTTACTGCTTAGTGTTGTGGTATCCAAGGATCTACATACAGGAATATAGCTTGTGGGACTGGGATGGAATTTGACTATAGAATTACCTCTTTCAAGAACTAGATGAGAAGAACACAGAAATCTGGTTGATTAATGTTCAATTCAGATTTTATGGTAATTGTTCAGGTTCTAAGAACAGCAGGATCTGGAAAAAAAAAAAAAAAAAGAAGAATTTAAGAAAATATTAATTTGTCTGTATAAATTCTGTAAGTAACAAAAAGAGATATTTTTAACTACTTATAATTAAAACAGTACTTTTGGCTCTAAAATTAATACCTACACAGTACTTGAACATAAAACATGCAGAGCACTGAAGTCAAAATAGATTTGAACTATGTAGCAAGATAAGCCACAATACACATCAGTGATGTGAGCAATCTGAAATAGTTCTTTCCAATAAATCACTACATTGTTATTAATGTACAATATATATAGTGTTAAAGAATAAAACAACCTTAATGTCAAGTGGTGCAGATGAATAATGTAACAGTTCTAAAAGATGAATGCTTAAAATCGTAAAAAAGAAATAGAAAACCTTCTTCAAGCCTCTTTGCTTTCATAAAGGTTGGAAATGGAGAAAAATATTGCAATTTATTTCAGGAAATTTTCTCACCATTTTTGAAAGGTTCTTTTAAAAAGAAATTAAAAAAAAAAAAAAGAATACACAGGAAAAAGTGGTGGACTTCCTGTTTTGAAAGAACTGGAAAAATACAATAAATTACTCTCCTAGAGAGTATGATGGAATGGGGTCATATCTTGGGAGAGATCAGAAAGGTACTTACCTCTTTGAAACACAGACCTACACTCTTTCTGCCAGACAATTTCCCCTGTACAAGAGAACATCGAAAAACAAATGCTTTTTTAATGTGTAGCTCTGTTTTCAATTACACAGGAAAAGTGCATTTCCAAAGCCCATTTGTCTTGAATATGACATTGTCACCCCGTGGTGTTGGTTCCAGGGATGCAAAGAAAATATCGATGAGAAATCAATGTAAAGTTTCTTGTCCTTGGTTTAGGAACTTTAAATAAAAAAAAAATTAAATGCAAGGAGAGAAAAAAAAAATGTATGTCTATGCTCGATGAAACTGACTAAGTCAAACTTTATCAAAGCAAATTCACTTAATTAACTCCCCACCTGGTTCCTATTTAATCAGTGCAAAATCAAAACCTTTTTGAGGAAGATCAGAGTTTAGATAGGAGATGAAATCTTAATAGAAATCTTAATAGAGCTATTTTGTCCCTACTGGAATTGACTCACAACATCGTAACTGTCCTTAAAAATGCTAAAAAAGGAAATACAGACATGTGTCTTCATCTCACTCAGGATGATTGAAGTCTTAACAGTGTGATGGTGGTGCTTATTCTATACATAGGTGATTGATGTGCTCAGGAGTGTCATTATCTAGACACTTAATAGTAGTCCAGTTTGGGAATAAGTACTCCAGATATTTCAGCTAATATACCATTGCATCTTTGAGATCATAGCCCTGATGGATTTTACATGAGCACGTTCATACGCTATTTACACCCTAGGAGTTATTTTCTAGAGTTAACTGAAAAGAGTAGATACAAATAAAATCATGGGAGCTTCTTAGTTATAAATTAAGTGCCTCATTATATCTCCCTAGGGACAATCTGAGAAGAGGATACAAAATCGTCCTTGTCCAAGGAAGATATTCCTGACCAGAAGTAGAGTGCTCCTGGAGTCCACGAGTCCAAGAAATATTAATAACAGAGAGCAGGAAAGAAGAACATCAAATTAAGAATTTCATGGTTCAGTTGTCAGGATGGAGGACAACTCATGTCACATAACTGAAAGACACCAAAGCTCATCAGACCTCTCAAATTCACAGTGTGGTTAGATCCCCCCACCTCTCGTAGCAGCATCTGAGTGTGATCTTTTTGACTCAATTAAATTCTCAGCCTTAACATAAAATCTGCAAATCTCATGGAGACATAGACATTTTTCATGCAAAACAGTACAGAGCAAAAAGCTCTTTCTTCTTATCTTCTCTTTCATAATCCTAAAACTGATTAGATTGTAATGCAGATTCTGTTGGTTATTTTTAATGTAAAGAATTGTAATTATTCTGTATAGTGCAAAGTAGCACCTGAAATCATAAACGTCCTTTGTCTTCACTCTTCTTAAGAACAAAAGTAGGAAAACAAAAAACAAGGTCCTTAAACTTCTGGCCTGTCATATCTTGTGTGCCCATTTGAATGAAGAATGAATTTATCACAGAAACTCTACCACAGAAAAAGTATCATTAAAGTCACACAGACAATAAAAAGTGCAATTCAGATCTACTCTGTCGGCAAGTTTTTCTAATGGATAATGCATTTCCCATTGCAAGTATACATATGGACTAGGAGAGATATCCTGGTCTGGCAACCTTTCTACCTCCTTCTGTAAACAATACCAAAATGCTATTTTCACTGTTGATGGGAAGCTGGTTTCCTCTTAAATTCTGTCTCTAAAAAGTAAACCTTGACCTTTGGCTGAGCACTGCAGATAACCCAGAATTCCTCTTGCCCACAGACTCCTTGTGAAACTGGGAACTCTAAGAAGGACAGAGAAAAAGGATTGGTGTACTCAGAAAACTTTGGGAATATTTTTGTGAATGAGAGGAAGCATCTCTGCACTCTGCCTGATGGAACAACAAAAATCTGAAATTGTAATGGGAAGATTGAAATCAAATTCCATGTGTTTTAGAGCAACAATGCTGGTGAGAGAGTGAAGGAGGCATTATTTGGTATTACATAGAACATAATTAAGTCTGTCAGGCTGAACTCAGTGTCAGAGAAGGCTATGGAACAGATCATCTTGAGTGCCATTATGAGGCACATACGGGACAACCAAGGGTTCAAGGCCAGTCAGCATGGGTTTATGAAAAGCAGGTACTGCTTTACTGACCTTATCTCTTTCTATGACAAGATGACCATCTTAGTGGATGAAGGAGGGACTCCAGCAAAATGTTTGGCACCATTTCCCACAGCATTCTCCTGTTCATGGCTTGGATGGGTATACCCTTTGCTGTGTGAAAAACTGGCTTGATGGCCAGGACCAAAGAGTAGTGGTGAATGGAATTAAATCCAGTTGGTGGCTGGTCACAAGTGGTGTTCCCCAGGGCTCACTATTAGAGACAGTTCTGTTTAATATCTTTATCAATGATCTGGACGAGCAGATCAAGGGCATCCTCAGTAAGTTTGCTGATGATGCAAAACTGGGTAGGAGCATAGATATGCCTGAGGGTAAGGAGGCTCTTGAGAGAGACCTGGACAGACTGGACAAATAGGCCAAGGCCAATGGTATGAGGTTCAATAAGGCCAAGTGCCAGGTCTTGCATTTGGGTCACAACAACCCCAGGTAATGTTACAGGTTTGGGAAAGAGTGTCTGGAATACTGCCTGGAGGTAAAGCACCTGGAGGTGTTGGTCAATAACCGGCTGAATACCAGCTGGCAGAGTGTCTGGATGGTCAAGAAGGCCAGAAGCATCCTGGCTTATACCAGCAGGACTAGGGAAGTGATTATGCCCCCATTCTTGGCATTGGTGAGGCTTTGCCTCAGATACAAATAATTCAGTTTTGGCCTTCTTACTACAAGAAGGACATTGAGGTGATGGAGGTGTCCAAAGAAGGGCAACAAAGCTGGTGAAGGCTCTGGAGAACAAGTCTTATGAGGAGCAGCTGAGGGTTCTGGGGTTGTTTAGCCTGCAGAAAAGGAGACCAAGGGGAAACTTTGTCACTCTCTACAGCTACCTTGAAAAGAGGCTGTAGCAAGGTGGGGGTTGGTCTCTTCTCCGGGGTAACAAGTGGTAGGACAAGAGGAAATGGCCTCCAAGTTGTGTCAGGGGAGGTTTAAATTGGACATTAGGAAAGCATCTTCACTGAAAGGGTTGTAAAGCCCTGGAACAGGCTGCCCAGAGAAGTGGTGGGGTCACCATACCTGGAGGTATTTAAAATACATGTATATGAGGTGTTTAGGGACATGGTTTAGTGGTGGGATTGGCAGTGTTAGGTTAAGGGTTGGACTCTATGATCTTAAAGGTCTTTTCCAACCAAAAGGATTCTATAGTTCTATGAAATTGGAAAAAGAAAATCTCTCACATGCAGGAAATCCTTCATCTTTTCTCACATCTGCTCAGTCACTGCTTTCCCATAGAACAATAGTTCCTTACTGTATCTTTTTTCCCTGCTGATCTTTGCTATATAAAGGTAAGAGTGAAAGGTCAAGGCACTAAGGAGACAACACTCATGCAAATGAGAGTCAGAAATCCTGGAAACATAGCAATACTGGCTCAAAGCCAAAATACATGCAAAATATCCTTTAATTTTATGCAAATAAATTCAGATCGATGCAAATATATGCATTTTTAATATGTGCCTCTTTGCTCAGTAGTATAACAGATGTGTAAATCATGGAGCACTGAGATTTCTCACAATATACTACCAGAGTGTTAAAAGATTTGAAATGCTTTTGCTTGTTAAAGAACAGTTCCATACTTATAAACTTTCAGGTAACTGAAAAGTGTTTTCTCAGTGGAGTCTTTATCTTATACTCGTCTATCTCAGATTTTCCCTTTTTGCTTCTGCTCTTTCAAATCCCTCTATAATATATGTTTTCCCACTGCATTTTCCATAGATGTTCCACTATAAAATGAATGTCTACCATGCATCCGATATTTTAACACTTTGTTGAAGCCAGGACTTTTGTTGTTCTGTGGGAAATCTACTTGTATTATATCACCAAACATAAACCAAGTATCTCCCCTGGAGAAGAGTACATTTTGCTCCCTCTGTTGTGCAGGGCTAAACACACAGTGAACACTCAATAAATAACACATTTTTCCCTTCCATCTTCTAAGGTTTGCCAATAGCAGTTTACAGCCAAGTCCCTCAAGAAGCCTTAAAGTGGCATAACAAATGAAAGGCCCATTTAAACAATGTATTTTAACAATACCTTATTTTACACTTCATATGCCTTTAAGATTACAGACAATAGATTTCTGGGGGGGTGGGTTATAATCCATACAGATATAAAACCAGGACACTTTCAACTTACGTTTTCCTTGGCAAAGAATGCTGTTTATTTTCACAAATCTTTGTAGACACATTTCCATATTTCACAGGGGAGGAAAAGGACAGATCTACCATTGCTGAAGAGCCTTCAGCAGAGCAAATTAATCTCTTAAATGTGTTACTACTAGAGTTGGATAAGCAATTTCATTACTGAGCCAAGTGAATTCCCTATTTTTTTTGTGTTTCAGACTCTCTGAGAAATTATGTGATATCCCTAATGTATTATATCTGTATGTGTGCTAATTAATTTCAATCTAGTGTCATTGATTATTTGTTGTATATGACTTCCTCATTTTGTTTCAAGAAACTAACCAAAAAGCCAACAGCTTAGAATGCCTTTTTTGAGTATTGGAATGGGAAAAGAAGGGCAAAAATAATGCCTATGTGAACAAGCCCAGGAAAACATGCTTTTTGATATTTCTTTGTGAAAAGTGGCAATGGTAGCATTTCATTTTGCTTAAACCAGGTCATTTCAACGAAGTATTTTGGAGCACAGCTGCATAAACCAGTGAGTCAGCACAATGGAGAGATCAGCCTCAGGCAGAGGGAAGTATGAGTGGAGAGAGAGAACCACCAGAAACCTCCAATGGAATGAAAAGCAAAGATAAAGAATGATGTGAACCTCATGAGGTTCAATGAGGCCAGGTGCAAGGTCCTGCACCTGCATCAGGGCAATCCCAAGCATAAATACAGGATGAGGGCTTTTCAGTCCTGAAGAGAAGGACTTGGGAGTACTGGTGGATAAAAAGCTGGATGTGAGCTGGCAGTGTGTACTGGCAGCCCAGAAGGCCAAACATATCCCAGGCTGCATCAAAAGAAGAATGTCCAGCAGGTTGTGGGAGGAGATTCTGCCCCTCTACTCCAGTCTGGTGAGATCTGACCTAGTGTATTGTGTCCAGCTCAGTGCAAGAAGGATGTAGACCTATTGGAGTGGGTCCAGAGGAGGGCAACAAAAATGATCAGAGGGCTAGAACACCTATCTGATGCAGACAGGCTGAGAGAATTGGGGTTGTTCAACCTGGAGAAGAGAAGGCTCCAGGGAGACCTTATTGCAGCCTTTCATTATTTAAAAGGAGCCTATAAGAAAGATGGGGACAGACTTTCGCAAGGCCTGTTGCAACAGGACAGAGGACAAGACTTTAAACTGTAGGAGGGTAGATTTAGACTAGATACAAGGAAGAAATTTTCTACAATGAGGATGGTGAAATACCAGACCATGTGGCCCAGAGAAGTAGTAGATACCCTGTCCCTGGAAACATTCAAGGTCAGGTTGGATGGGGCTAGATGACCTTTAAAGGTCCTTTCCAGACCAAACCATTCTATGATTATATGATTCTATAGTTCTCTGATTCAATGATTCTATGATTCTATATACTGAGGGAAGAAGTCACACTGCCATTTATGAACTGGAAACACTGCATTCATTAGTGTGTCTGTTCTTCCCTTTCAAGTTCAATAGCAGACACTAGTCTTGATTGTCTGTCACGTGAGTACAGAAGCTTGTCTGAAAAAGGAGCAACTGGGAGCTGCTCTATGTGGTAATTTCCTATATCTTATGTCAAAAAAATAATATTTCAGACATCTTCCAAGAGTACAGATCAAATAAATTTGTTTTGTACTTACCATCAATCATGAAACAGAATGTTTTTTTCTTTCTTTGCCTGTAACTTCTTTGGTCTTCAGAGAATACAGCCTTCTAGCTGCTCTTAGGCTATGCATATTCTAAAGAAGGGACATTAAGATGATGACAGTGATGATGTGTGTGAAAATGTCCTAATTTAATCCTAATTTAATATTTTAAATGAGCCTAAAACAACCTCTAAAATAGCAGTAAACAAAGTAAAAATTAAAGCTCAAATGTGTTTTCCAACAAAGTTATTACATTTGTCTTCCTGGCATTACTCTTCACAAAGCTTCACAAAGTTGCTAATACGTAAGCATTAACAAATTATTACCAACTCTTTTTGTTTCCGGTTTTGAGTATAGCCTGATTCATTGCCTGAGGCATGAAAGTTTCCAGGCACTGCTTTGTATGTCTTCCACACTAAGTACCATAATGCCTTATATTCTAAGTGGTGTCTGCTATACAAATGAAAAGCAAACCTCAATACTTTCTGCATTGCCTGAACACTCCTGAGCTTCTTCCCTCCCTACTATTGTATATGATGCTATCTTACCATCACACTTTGTTGGCTTAAACAATTTTCTTTCTTTTTCTCTCAGAATAGACAACTAAAACTTTTCTAGATGTAAAAATCTAGTAAAACAACCAAACCAAATATGGAGATAAATATACCAGTGATTTTGACATGAAAAGGAAAGATGTCTTTCTTCTGGCTAATAAATTTCCCTGTTATTCACCCAGTTCTGCTTGATTATACAGACGACACGTTAGTTGTTATTCACACACCAAGTACCTTCTTGCTGTCAAGGGATTTCAGCAAATTATAAATTTCAGTCAATCAAAAATAAGGGTGCATGGAAATGTATTGATGATTAATATGAATTAGTGTTATAGTTCCTAAAGCTTATACAATGTATTAAAAGTAAAATCCTACCCTCTTTATCTCCATATCAGTTAACTATTCTTTGCTAGTTAGGTTCCAGAAGGCTGGTTTGGGGAAGGTCGTGGGAGGGATGGGTTTGGTGCAGATCTGAATTTATTGGGGGGAGTGAATAGGGAAATAGTCCCTCAGCCTCTATCATTAACAAATATGTTAGTGCATTAAAAACAAATAAAGCATTCAAAACCACATCACAGTCCCCTTGAAACACACATTACAATGGAGAACAGGAAAGGCTAGTGGAATATGCTATATTCACATATTCAGAAAATATTTTCACATATTCAACAAAGAAGTAAACTGGAAAACCCCTAAAAAGTTAAAGACAGAAAAAGGTTAACCCAAAAAGAAAGAAAGGTTAACTCAAGGTTATAAAGGTTAATCACAAAGGTTGAGAAATAACCATCCCTCTCTGAAAAATCATGAAAATAAAAACAGAGCTCTCCAGAACAGCCTTGGGTTAGCTGCTGAGTAATTGAAAGTTTCCTCCAAGTTGGATACATTAATTTGCAAAATGAGATTCAGGGTACACAGCAGCCATTAAAGGACATACATAGCAGAGAAAAAGTGTAGTCAGTTTGGATTCAGCAGCAAGCAGGTCCAGCTGTGGGGTGTCATTGTCCTCAGGTCTCTCCTCTGAAGGTCTAGAAGCCAGGGCTCAGTTACTGCACCCCTTACATCCTCCAAGTCAGTTCAAAGAAATAATAAACTAACAGCATTAGCAGAAACATAAACACTTTAAATACCATGCTCTTCAGTGGGAAGAGGTGGATGCTCTGTTCCTTTTTATAATCTTTTGTGTAACATCTGAGACGATATGATTTGGAGCTATTCCACGAGAAGAAACTTAAACTAAACAGTACCAGATACCATTTACACTGCATGTTCTGAAGAAGAGCTTTCTTTCTGGCACATTAACTTGTTGAATCTGGTGTAAAAAGAAAATATTTTTCCCTTATCGTTTTGCAGGCTTACAGCAAATGAAGACTGTGTTATGGCTATGTGATTATTTCAGGGCAAACCAAAGTCCTTGTAACCTGACTAGGCTCAAAAAATTAGTATATTTGTGAAAGATTTTTACAGGAGATCATATTGGAAAAAAAAAAAAAAGTATTCATTGATAATATCTCAAAGTAAAACATGATTGAGTAACCTAACAGTTTAATAACTCTTTCATTACAGAAGAAGGAGATGGAGAACATGTGCCTAGATTATGGCACATCCATCTTGCTACCCAACAGCAAAGATTACTAACTTTCACTAAACAGGAACGAGACTGGCTGATACTCACAGAATTGTAAAAGCACTGTACTAATTTTGTCTTTAAAATTCTTAGTGAAGAACCTGACTCATGTCCCAAATAGAAAGCAACCTCAGAGGTAGGTACAGACATCTACACCTGAGTTAATCATCTCCTGTTAATTCAGACAAGAGGTACTTCTAGGGCACAACTAATCCTTTCACATATTTTCTTTCAGCTCAAATTAATCAGTCCTTAGAATGGTTTGTCTTTCTTACCTTGGACTACAAAGTGCTAGCAGGATGCTAGTGGTAGCGCAGATGTCAATTGAATAAGGTCCTCAATTCCTGGTGTTTTTTTCCTCAGAGATTTCATGCTTAGTATATCTTAGTATATCATCCATCACTTTGAAGTAATTTGCCAACTAGCAGTTAGAAATATAGGACCCCAGACTGAAATCAGCACATATTGTATGCTGCCCTAGTCAGAAGTATCACTGAATCAGTTTTTTTCTTTTTATTTCATGATTCTATCCTATCATTGTGGCTTTTGACACATTGTTGTTCTTCTATGAAGAATAAGGTGAATAGCATCACATTCTGGTGGCCTAGAGAGGGTATGCTAAAGAACCGCAGATCATTCCGTTCATCCGTACACTTGCTTGTACTGTCTTCTTCAGTCTCATACATATCACCTGCTCTGGGCCTTGATTCCTGGATATCTCCTTTATATCATTTCTTGTGAGATTTTACTACATCCCTTTCTTTTTGTACTATGACATGTCTGAAGGTCAAAATATAATTCTATCTCCAAGAATCGTCAAAATATCACAAAATATCTACATCCTCTGCTCTATGGATAATAAATTCACAAGAAATGTAACTACTTTCTATAGAAAATAATAAAGATCATTGCAAGTAATACAAGCACAGGCAAAATACAAGTCATATAGAAAAAGAGAGATGGATTTCTTTTTTGCCTTTTGGCCCCTGTATGACTTTTCTGGATAACTGCCTATATGGCCTTAACGTGATCATAGAATCATAGAATCATTAGGATTGGAAAGGACCTCTAGAATCATCAAGTCCAACCTTCATCTTAACATCTCTCTATCCATTAGACCATAGCCTCAAGTGCTACATCTACTCGTTTTTTAAGCACCTCCAGGGATGTTGACTCCATTACCTCCCTGGGCAGCCTGTTCCAGTGCCTAACCAGTCTCTCAGTGAAGAATTTTTTCCTAATATCTAATCTAAACCTCCCCTGATGCAACTTGAGGCCATTTCCTCTCATTTTATCATTAGTAATCTGGTAGAAGAGACCAACACCAGCCTCGCTACAACCTCCTTTTAGGTAGTTGTAGAGAGCAATAAAGTCTCCTCTCAGTCTATTCTTCTCTAGACTAAACAACCACAGTTCCTTCAGCCTCTCCTCATAAGGCATGCTTTCCGGACCCCTCACCGGCTTTGTTGCCCTTCTCTGGACGTGGTCCAGCACCTCAACTGGACACAGTACTCAAGGTGCAGTCTCATGAGTGCTGAGTACACGGCATGATCACCTCCCTACTCCTGCTGGTCACACCATTTATGATACAGGATGTTGTTGGACTTCTTGGCCACCTGGGCACACTGCTGGCTCCTGTTCAGCTGGCTGTCCACCGGCACCCCCAGGTCCCTTTCTGCCAGGCAGCTTTGCAGCCACTCCTCCCCAAGCCTGTAGCGTTGCCTGGGGTTGTTGTGACCAAAAATGTGATATTAATGTAATATTTTGCATATAAAATATATAAAACACCACTTCAAGTTTCTGTAGATTCAGAGCTGGGATTCAGCTGGCATACATGGTTCTGTATATTATATCATTAAACCTAATCAAGAAAATGCTGCCTCTCTTTCGAACATTCAAAACACATTTCTGTTTAAGTAGAAAAGCTACTATATATTTATGTAGTGATTTGGTGAGCTGAAATTAAGCAGGCCGATGAATTGTGTAATAAAAAGAAGATTGAAGTAATAAGTTCTTTAAGGTCAAATCCACTTGCCCTTATCCGAATATCTACAGCATTAAATTGGGTAGTTCTAACAGAAGCAGTGTTTTAATGCACTCATCTGCAGATGAAATTCAAGATGAAAACAAGGGAGACTGACAGGCTAATGCTTTCCTTAGAATGATTTTCCAGACTAAATTTCTGATTTTTTCCTAATTTCTGAACTGTTTAACTCTTTCCTATAAATCCCTATCATATTTTGTGGGTATCCCAGTTCAAGATGTATTTAAGTGATTAGCATCTCCAGACTAGTTGAGCAAGTTTTAATTGATATAAGACTCAACAGCTTTACCTAATTTATATTATCCAGTTAGCTCACAATTATAAAGATTAACTGTGACCTTAAATGGAAATTTTAAACACATAGCTGCATTGTCATTCTTCTTCATGAGATTCAGTGGTACTTACATGACAAAAATATAAAATTGCTCAAATCCAAGCATCACATACTCTTCTTAGTGAGTACAGTATCTTGCAGTTTTGTAAGACATATCCAGATAGTGTGCAGTACTAGACAAGCACTTCTTTGTGCAGAAACAATGGCTTGTGAAATGTGATTAAATATGATAATGCCTTATGGCAGACATTATATACTTTTGCTATTTTCTCCCAGAAACAAGGAAAATAATTTTGATCACAGATGTCCATCCCAGAGCATGTGTATGTTTTGTCATGTAGTCTTTTATGTATCACCAAAATATTTTTTAAGAGGGGGTCCACATTTTGATTCAATATTTTTTTATGTCCCAGCAACGCAGCTTTGCTCCTCTACTGTCACTTTGCTTTACAGATATTATCCTCCCACATGCAGACTAAATCAACAAGGGGCACATTCATATTTCAATCCATAATGTAAAACCCTGTGTATCAAACTGGGACAGAACAGTAAAAATAAACATTTTACATAGATTTGAAGTAAATTGTCACCTGTCAGAACCTACAATGTTTTTATCATTCTTGTTGTAAACACTCACAGCACGGCAAATATGAACAGATTGTGACAGGACTGTGATATAGCAATTACCACTCTATATACTCAACAGATATTAATTCTTTAGTAAAATAGTAGGAAAAACAGTTACATGGAGCAGTAATTCTTAACATAAGCTAGTGGAGTTACTCAAGACTGGAAATGTAAAAGTAACTGGTGCAAGCAGCACTTAGGTAAGGAAAGCTTGGAGTGTGGCACATGTTCTTCCCCTAAAAGGGCTGATGGAGAGCAAACATGGAAAAGAATGCTGTCAAGGCAAAATGTCTCCCTCCCACATCTACAAACATGAACAAATCTGACTGATCCCAGTAAAGAATATAGAGAAGGTAGAGCTGTTAGGAGGGAACATGCTCATATAACGCTACGAAACCTACTTTTCCACAGAAACTGTTCCTTCAGATCTTTATGGGCAGAAGAACAAGTCATACAAATCCCCGGAAAAGAACTTAAAGCAGTTGTGCTTAAGGACTGCAGCTCTGTCTCCCTTAGGTGAGCATTAGATCTAGTTCTCTCACCAGGAGGATAACAATTCTGAGAAGTACACAGAAAGTTCCAAATTGCAGATCTGCTCATTTCTGTTCTTGAAATATATCTTGAACAAAATATGCCGGTTATTTTTTCTCTTGGGAATGCTCACAAAACCTTTCTGGTGCTGAAACTTGAGAAATACTGCTGCAAGATTACACATAAAATTTAATCCATCTAATAGAGTTGGATTGGGTTTTCTCCTTTGATCTCTCTCCAATGTTATGTTCTCTTGGGAAGAGTTTGTAAAGGCTTTGTTCTTTCTCAGAAACTAAGCATCCTTTGCATATCTAAACTATGTCATTTATTTCTTCTGGGGAGATTGTGCAGATTTGATTATGCAGACAAATAATTAAGTAGATTTAAGTGAAAAGCTGAAATAACTTTAGGAGGAATGTCAAATATGAACAAGTTTACCCCTGTATCTTATGCTGAATAAAAAGAGTGATGCAAAAGGTACATATTCTCCTTTCAAGGGCAGCAGGGGAATTACTCTTTCTGTCCAGTTATTGCAGTAGAAAGTGACTGTTGTTCCACTACAACATCAATTACTCTGAAAATTGAGAAATAAGGATGTAATGGAAAGAAAAATATCTTATTCAGATATACTAGTGAGGTTTTTCCATTGGTCCTACCCAGAGAAATATGAATATATTAAAATTCCAACGTTGTTTAAAATGTCTGTGGCAAGAATGGTCAAGTATTCTGAAGAATGCACTTGAAGAAAACTAAATATTAAGAAGAAAGTGTGATAGAGATTTCTGTTAAGATTAAATAATGGAATTCAAAAGCAATGAAAATTTTCAGTGATCATTTAGGTTTGTTTTTAATGTGAAAATGAAGACCTCTAAGTTTGAGCTTCAGGTCTAGGCAGTCACTTTGGAAAACAGAGGTTCTTTGTCAGCCCAAGGGTTATCAAACACAGAGGTCTATACAGCAGCCTGGCTTCTCTAACTCTTACCTTACACTGATGGAAGGAAGGAGCATGTGTGGGGGAGAAAAGAGGATAAATTCAGACCTCCTGCCTAAACCTGGCAATCTGTCAAGTCAGAACTAATAGGTCATGATGAGAAAGCACAGAGAGTTAGGCTGTGGCAGCCCAACAATGAGAACACTTGGATACAAGTGAGGAGATCAGGGCTCTGTGGTACTGCTGTTTTATCTCTGAAGCTCTTGTTTGGACCTTCATTTCACTGGGGGAAAAAAAAAAAAAACAAACAAAAATCTTGTCAGAATGGATTACCTCTTTGGTGGAATGACAAAACTTGTAGACAAGCAGAAGCCAGGTGGTATATAATATGGGGTTTTACTGTGCATATTCTCACAAAATTTTGTTTATAGCATCATGTTGCCACTGACAGTAATATTGACATGTAGACAGAAAAACAGTTGCTTGGTTGAAACAAGGCATAATGAAACATGATAAGTATCTATCTCAAAGACAGATGGTACATGTCTTGTCAAGTGCTACATGGGTCACCTTTGTGTTTGGACTTACTTAACATCTTAATGAACATATTGAAAAAAGGACATCAATGTCATACACATCTGCAGATGCTAGTACACATGGATGTTTTCTGAAGACGAAGCATCTACGGCTGTGTGAAGGTCATCACAAGATGAAATTAATTGTGAGGAAAATTGAGGTGAAATGGGAAAAAGTCACTTGATTCATGGGGAAAGAGAAACCTGAAAAGCCAGTAATCCACAAATGCAGTGAAATAAATTCCCAGTTCAGACTTCCTCTAATGAAAAGAATATAATAGCATCTTTTTCCCTAAGCTTTACCACACATGCTGACTTCAAAACAATCCTTCCTTCTATGTAACTGTGTCAAAATTTTTGCCTACACCATTCCAAGCTCTTTCCATGACTACTCCTGCCTCCTTAGCTTTGGTTTATATTCTTCTGTCTAAATGTTTCAGGTTTATAATGTCACAGGTTTTATCTGGGCAAAGAAATTATCCCCCCCCCGCAACAGTTCATTGGCCAGCATCTTCCATAATGCAGAACCGTGCTTCACCTTCCCACTCCTTACTCTGTTTCATTTGTGAGGGTATGTTAGCCTGCAAGGAAGGGAGAATAAAAGAATCTGGATGGAGTGAGCTCCGTCTCTCCAGGGGGATATATTAAATCATGTAAGGGACCTAACTGCACCTGGGGGGGGGTTGATGAAGCTGTCCCTTCTCCCCCTTTGGCATCTCTGACATATTCAGTTTCTTGTTTGTTTATATATGCTGAAGACATCTCTTCCTCTCAGTCTCCTGTCCTTGAATAATGATGCTGAATCTGTAATCACACAGGCTGTTAATTTCTTTCAAGTGGTCACTTGTCAAAGTGATTACCAGTGATAAGCTAGCATTTTTCATTTACCCTTAAAAAGTACGGAGGGTTTATACCTTTTTCACATAATTCTAGAAAAACAAGGGCCAAATTGTGTTTTGGCTTCATGCAAAATACTGTCCATCAAGAAAAGCTGGTTTTATGATAGCAATCATATGATAAAATCAAGTGATTTTACAAAATAAAGATGGAATAAAAATACAGTGGGTTAAATTGTTTAAGCTAGGATAAGTTAAATTCCTTATTATATGAATATTTACTTCTGATTTATTTTTCTTTACCAATCATACACATGGATATCTGATCAGGAACAAACATGCATTTTAAATTTGATCATTTTCTCCTTTTTTTTTAAGCAAATTTCTATCTTCTGAGCTACAATTTATTCCTATTTGAAATCATTCTGTATTTGCAGTCTTAAGGTTTTTACAGTTTGGAGGTACTATATTCTGATACAGAAAATGAATGTCATGGATGTGCCATTCTTTCAAATCTGTATCACAATATGAATTTCAGCAGGTTATTTCCTAATGTAAGGGCTGGATTGAAGAGAGGATAATAGGAAGGGCAGTAGGAAAATAGAAAAACTTCTAAAACATGACAACAGGTATCCAGTTAACACTTGCAAAAGTGATAATTATGACCATCCCATGCAATTTCCCATTAGAGATTAATTCTGTAGTCTGTGTGGTGCCAAGGTTGTGCAGTCACCTGCATGGATCAGGAATGCTAAAACCACAGAGGCAGTGATTTTTGCAGAGTTAAGAGGGGGCGAGGAGAGAGCAGTGCACTGCACCACAAGTATCCTACTTGGCACTTACAAAAACTAGATCTCAGCAGTGTCAATCTGTTCACTGCTGTAGGAAAGCAGAATTAAAACTAAAGTAAGAAAGATCAAAATTTCACTTTAAAGTGAATGGGAGTGTTCTATTTATGCTCTAAGTAATTTTGTGGGAGGGATTACTTTTTTTAATGCATTTTCATACAAGACCAAAAGAACTGTTCATGAAATCACCTAGACCCATTGTTTCAGCTGTTGTGGAACATTATTTCATCAGTTATCCAATTCCAAGTCCAACAAGCAAAAAATGTATTGCTGGAGAAGCCAATATGATATTTGCCCTGTGGAAGTGGCAGGGCAGAGTAAGATGCCACCAAAAATGCAGGGCACATGCCCAGGCATTCACAAGCAGTCAATAATAGATTCAGATGATGAAGGCAAAATGTAGGTATCATTTTCTGATTCAATCTGAAAAACACTCTCTCCTTCCTGACCCTAAATCTGGCCATCAGCATGGCAATAAATTTGTCAGGCTGTCCAGCCAGGGCTATGAAATAACATTTGCTCTGCCTCATAGCACTGGCAGGTACCCTTCCAACATCCTCTCTCCAGCTCCCACCAGCCCTCAGCACTTTGAAGGAACACAAGAATTAATGCATTTGGCAAATACAGCACATGGAAAAGCAATCCTTTCTGATGTTGGCAGAGGAACTGGCTTAATCCCTGGAGCAGCCAGTGCCTCAGTTCAGTGACAACACTGTTATGGTTGAAGTAAGGTGAGGGCAGAACTTCCTTCTTTCCCCCGGCCTGTGAAGGACAAGCAGAGATCATGCTCGGGGTTGGGATAGTCTTCTGAATATGTATGTGGCAAAGAGAAGGTATATATTCAGCAACAGGAAAACACATTTTTATGCTGTAGTTTGTTTGCTTTCTTTAACAGTAAATTGCCCACTCCCAAAAACTTGTTTTTATTTTCTTTACATTGTGCTTGTTATAATGCTGCAATGCTCAGGTATAACTCTAAACAGAATTTCACAGAAATAAGACAAATTAGATAGACATTAGTAAGTAGTTTTATACTTTGAGAAAAGTAGGAAGGGTGGCAGTAATAATTATGATTAAATTCAATGTGATGAAGTCAACTACTAGCTCTACAAAAGTGATGTAGAATACCAAGACTGTGCCTCCATCAAATATCAGAGAACATACCCCAAACAAAAGAAAGCGAAACCAAACTAACCAAAACTAAAAACCCAACAAAACAGGAAGAGGTATGAGGGTTTGTAACAATGTTTTTCTCCCAAGTCTGATTCATTTCACAAAGACCTGTCTTCTTTGACCGTGCTTTCTATGTCTCTCTCGAAAGGTAATGAAATAGATGTCTGATGTGAAGTAACCAGTCTGTACTTGCATTTTTGAAGGCCTTATTTCATCAGTCAGCTGTGTAGTCTTCCCCTAATGTTATGAGCTTTGCCTCATTCAGATAAGAACAATGTTTAATCTTGTTTAATGCATTTGTGGTACGGCTGTGTGCCAAACAACTTTCAGTTTTTTTGGCACAGGAATTTGGTGGTTGAAAGGAGTCCTGAACATCTCACTTCTTTTGTTTGGACACAAATATTTTATCTTATCTCTCCTGAAGCCCCACTGCACATTTTGTGTCTTATTTTATGTGTGTGAATCCTATCCCCACTCAAGTATGCTATTATCTTAGCTGAACATCACCACTTCCAGATGCTGTATAAGCCCTTCTCAGCTCTGATATAGCAATGCAGCAATATAAAAAAGGTTCAAGAGAAAGCCAAATGATCCAGAAATGGAATGAATTCCAGTAAAGCAACATCACCTTGTATCATACAATCTTGTTTTCTTTTTTCTCCTTTTTCTCTGTATTCCATGTTGCCTTTTGTTATGTATTGTTGCCTGTAGGTTGACCCTTCACCTTCAATCCTTTTTTCCATCATCCTGCCCTGACTTCTGTGAATTTTGGCAGGAGCTCTCTGCAGTAGGTCAGGCTTCTTGGCGCAACAGTGAATTGGGCAGTTTTTCTGAGGGAAAATGATCATTGCTCACCTATATTGCACTGTTTCCATCCCTAGCATTTGAAAACTAATGATATTAGTAGAATTCAATCCCCATATGGACAGAGGCAGTTTAATTTTTCCCAGCCCATCAAAGACAGAAGAATGTAAAACATTACCTTGAACTTTTCCGATAATATTGATTCTGCAGCATCCCACAGCAGCATTATCTAACCATTTGTAGGCTTGTGAGAATTTCTTAATATTGAACCTGTCTCTTTTTCTCATACAAAGTAAGCCAATTATTTTTTATATTGCTCTATTTGACAAGAAAGGAGGGTGAGCTCTGTCTGTGTTCACAGAGCACTTACAAACTCCTTCTTTTCCTACTGATCTCCTTTTATATATTCTCCTGATCTGTGACAGTGCAAAGACTTCTCCTTCCTGTTTCTCTCACTGAATGTTGATGAAAGAAAACACATTCAAAGCCAGCCTGTCGTTCTGGGGACAATGTCTTGAACACCAAGTTTCCAATCAACAATTTTGAAAATACTAGGCAAGCTAAGTACACTGTGACTATTTGAAAGGCATCTGGAAACAAACTTTACATATATGATCTTACTAAAAAAAGACGTAATAATAGTTTTGATGAATAGATCTTGTCTTTAAAATACCATTTTCATCAATATAAAAAAATAAACCTGTTTTATAACTGATAGAATTAAATCTTAAACAGCTCAGGATCTTGTTAGAAATTTTCCACAAGGATCACTATACCATTTGTTATAGTTATTTTATTTTGTGGAATATCTCGTGATATTATATACTGAATGATTTTTGCATTGAAAAGTCAATGATGCAATACCATTCCTCTCTAAAGTCATGTGTGACTTTAGTAGTAGATGGAGGTGCCAGGGTGATACTTGGAAAGTGAAATTCAGAGTTTATCTATAATGCAACAGCAAAGCTAACTTCTTATAAGTGTTGTCCCATCACCATGACTCAGTCCTGATCTGGAGGGAATAAACAAGTTTCAGCAGTCTTCTTGGCTCACACAGCCACTGTCCTCACTGCAGTTTGGTAAATAATGAAAATCCAGTATGCCGTTTTTGCAAGGAGTAAGTCAGAACTGAGACCCACCAAATTCATTGCATGTATGGCACAAAAAGCATGCAATATTAAGATTTTTTTATTTCACTGATGGTAAAATGAAGGTGGACTGCATGTGCAGAGATACATCTCAGAGCAGAAACAATGTGAAATATCTCATTCTTTCCAGAAATCCTGATCAGTCACATAGCTGGAGGAAGATCTGTGTACTGAACTCTTAAGCTGCAATGACAATTCAGAGTGTTTTACAGTGTGAAATTTAGTCTCAGCATTTTGTGGGACTTTTCTCCTCTTCATTTCTTCTTTTTCACTCTGGAAGCGGTAGAGTAGGAAACTCACATAATTCACACATCTTGGCTATAGCTGTACTCAGGATTCTTCTCTTCCTAGAAGCATCAAACAAATCTTATCAACCTCCATTTCTCCTCATTGCAAAATTCTCTGCTGTGTCTCACTCATATGCACTTTGTCTTCCACTGAACAAACTATGATTGATATTTTCTATCAGTATATGCTAACCTACCTTCTAGGGTAATTTACTTTCTTAATAAAAGTTAAGAGCTGGCTGTTTGCTACTGCTTTATATGTGCTGCTAATAATCCTTATAAGTAGGCTGGCAAAACCAATTCCTTCCAAAACCAGGGAAAAATGTAGAAAGTACAAACACACACCTGCAAATAGGGTGTCAGCAAACAGAGAGAACTTCTCATGATGATGCTTATGAAGGACACAAAGGTTTTAAATAAACCAGATTGGTGAACTTGTGTCCTTATAGAAATTGTTGGGATTCCTTGCTTAAGTACCTCCTAATAGATATGGCCTACTTGGAAAGACTTTGGGAGAAAAAGTAGGAGGAGAAGGGTTGAATTTTTAGAGTAGAACTACTGATAAATCTAACATCAGTTAAGCCAATTGATATTTAAAATATACAGATAATTCTGTAGTTGTGTTTCGAAGAAGGAGCTCAGTGTTGTCAATGACTCATGTGGCAAACCCAGTTAATAATTAAATGAAGAAAATGAAAAAAACTAAATGATGGCTGAAAACTAGGAGAAATTATTGATGCAGAAATGTTAGATTATGAAACAACTGTGATGGCTGCCTCATTGTTATAAACATCTTCAAATACTGTGAGAAAAAAAAATAGGAGTAAAATTAAAAAAATGCAAATTCTAGAGAGGTGAGGAATGAGATTTAGGAATATATGGGAATTATTTTTCCTTTTTTTTTTTCCCCACAGCATCTGTCTTCTCTGAATGAACTTCTGAAGCCTTTTTTTCTGGCATTCAGAAATGTCTATAGCATCTGAAATTGCCTGTGTAATGGATGATTAAAAAACAACAATAACAACAAAATCAAGGACATTCAAGTCCATATGTATTAGCTGAAACTTGCTTTCATTCATTCTACAAATCCTGCTGGTACCAGCAGGGCCATGTAACAATTTCAGAACAGTTAACTCACTACAGAGATACAAGCAAGCAGTGGGATGGGAAAGGTTGTATTTACTTTCATGAAAGAGTTATATCAGATGTAACACGAGAGCAACCTTCATCAATTATTAGTGATAGGGTAGAATTACAAGAATCATTGTTTCTGGAGTTGTATGTGTGCAGATTATACTCTGGCATGAAACTGATATATTTTCAGGTCACATGAGACAAGATTTTGTACTTCTGGTGGTGTGCGCTGGACAAGGGTAGAAGAAAATAAATTGCACTTTCATAGGCTACTACTACCTCTTTGCAGAGTAATCCTATAGTATTTGATATCATCATCCTGTAAATATTATTTTCAGATCAAGTGGATGTTTTTTTAAAGAGAGGGAAAATTTGACACTTTCAGGTGTTAATCTCTGTAGGCATTATGTAGTATCATTCTTGCATTTGACTCAGAGATATCCAGGGTCTGCCATAGAAAAATCCAGGGGACAGAAGTATTGCAAAATGTTTGGAGAAGTGTTATTCAGTTTATTAAAGGAAATTTGAATTAGGCACTACATGAAACTAAGCAGGATTCACAAAATACCTTGGGATGCAGTATGCAGGGCTCTGGCTGATGCTACTGTGAAGTTTATCTCTATCACCTTGAAAAGCTATAGTTATCATGGGATGTCCTCAATGACTGGAAAAAAGTAGGCTTTATGTCTGTCCTCAACAGAAGGCAAAAAGACATGCATCAAGTCTTTACAGAAGGCAATTCAGGTTTATGAAGGTCAAAAGGTTATTGGAAACACCCATATGGATTTATAAAGGGGAGATATCGGAGATTAAGTGGCTCAGGAGAAACTTTTAGGAGGTGCCCACAAAAAGGAAAAGAGGCAACTTTTAGATGTTACGGCAATAAAAACTGGACTTAAGGAAAAGGTATTCACAATGAGAAGGGTTAAGAACTAGAGCAGGCTTCTAAGAGAGGTTTGGGAATCTCTAACCTTGGATATGTTCAAAGATTACCTAAGGCATTATCAATCTTTTCTAATTTGAAAACAAGTCTGACCTTGAACAGGATTTTGGAGGACACAGTGGTGCCTTCCAGTCCAATAATTATATGAAATGTTATATGAAATGTTGGTCAATGTTTCAGTGGAAACCTGAAACTGAATACAACTGGGGGGGGGAGTGTATGTTTGTTTCTTTGTTTTAACACACACGTGTCCTGGTTTGAGTGAGAACAGAACTGGTTCTCTTCAGTGATTTTACTTTTCAGTTCAGTTCTAACTGCACTGTCTGAAGTCAGCAGCCTGTTTTCCCAGGCAGTGTCTGCTGCTGGCAGTGATAACACCCCATGTTTAGAGTTACTACCAAGGATTGGTGTGCAGACCAAGGCCACTGCTGGATCTTGTGCACTGCATTCGGCAGTGCAGAACATGAAAGGCCACTCCTGCAGGGAGGACTGGACAGGACAGGTGACCCCAAACTGACCAACGAGGGATTCCATCCCATATACATCATATCTGGTATAAATATGAGGGATCAGGAGGGTCTCTTCCCTCTTTTTGTCCTGTTATTCCACTTTGACAGCTTTGCTCAGCTTGGCTTGTGTCCTTTTATGGTTTCTGTCTCTTCTGCCTTTGATCCCAATCGGTGTGTTCCTGAATCCAGCTCCTGAACACAGCTCCTGTCTGCTGCAGGGCCCAGTCTTGCTCCCAGTGCTTCCAGAATCTCCCAGTGCTTGCTCCACAGCATCAGTGGTGACAGTGATGTAACTGCCATCAGGGAAGTTGTGTTCAATACTGGTTTTATATACACTTGCATATTTTCCATTTTTATTATTATTGTTTTGATTTTTTCATTAAAAATGTGTCTCTGAAAAATATCTCTGAAATTTGCAGTATGCAGATTGAACTCAGATAGTGGTATAGGTTTTGTAGACTATCTCCTAACTACAGGGAGAATAACTTCTTGGATGCACTTAGTGCACTCTTTGAATAAAATAGTTGCTCAAAAGAATAAAATGTTTTGGTACACTTTGTCAGGATGCAATCCATCCTGAAATGAAAATCAGCTTTTTTTTTTTTTTTTTTCCTATCAATATCAGCCTTACAGATATATGACAGGTTCTGACAGTTGGTAAATGTACAGATAGATGAAAGAGGTAAAAAAAATTACTTACATCTTTTTCAGTGACTTCCTGACCTTCTCATTCTGAAGTTATATCAAATTCACAAGAACTGAAGGGCATTTTCAGAAACAAAGCACCTTGTATGGGCCTGTCTGCACTATACATCCTGTGAAAATACCAGAAGGATGTAAAAGAAGTTTTTCTGTAGTATTTTCTAACCATTTAAAGATTGCAAGTCCTGGCTCATAAATGGTTTGTAAATAATTAATTAAAAAAATCTGTTGTTCTCTACAAGCAATGAAGAAAGAAATGTGCCTCATTCTGAAAGCAAAACATTTTCTTATGCTTCAAACATTAATTCTTTGAAACAGCACAATGGTGAGCTGTGTTTAGAGAACAATAAGAAGGATGTGTCCTGTAAAAAAGGGTTTATTAGTCCTTACTCAGCTTTGGTAAGCAGGTTTCTACATCTAAAACTTTAATGTGCAGCTGGCACTTGTCTAAATTTTAGTCAGCAGTTTCTGTTTGCTAGTTTGCCAGCCAAAATAAACTGGAACTGCAGTCTACTGTCGATAGAATGTATCACAATGCCTGGACTTGTCCCACCTTGTTTCGCCATGTCTCACCTTATCTCACCATGCCAGGACTATGAGTGAGATGAAAACTCAGCACTGATGGTTATGTTAAAAATTTTTAAACTGTTTTGAAAGAAATTTATATGTAGCTGTTCTGTTTAGAAAAATAAACTGGCATTTTATATATTGGCTGCAAAGTTTCAGCTTGCTGTCTCAGTTATTTATGTCATCCATTGAATCATAGAATTGTCAGGGTTGGAAGGGACCTTAGAGATCATCTAGTTCCAACCCCTTTGCCAATAGCAGGGACATCTCCCACTAGAGCAGGTTGCTCAGAACCCCATCCAGGCTGGTCTTAAAAATCTTTAAGGATGGGTCTTCCACCACCTCTCTGGGTAACCTGTTCCACCCTCATGTTGAAGAAATTCTTCCTGATGTCTAACCTGAATCGACCTCTCTCTAGTTTAAATCCATTCCTTCTAATCCTATCACTGCCCGACAGACCACTATCCAGACCAGACAGATATAGTATTGATAGTATCCACCATACTATCCAGACCAGATAGATATAGTATTGTATCATTTCCTAATAGCTGACTGAAAGAACACATGAAAGAATTCCAAACAACATAGTTGAGTCTGTATATTTGGCTACAGATGCTTCTTTAGTTCTTTTTCTTAATTTGCATTCATCTCTAAGTAATTTTAAAATATATCACTGAACAATGGGTTAGCCAGTGTTCTGCCACAGGAACTGTTACAAAAGAGAAGTCTAAATTAAAAAAAAAGTGTTGTCTACAGTGAAGAAACAATGACTGTCTTCTTCACTGCATATGTGTGGTTTGGTGGAGCAAGTAGGACTGTCAACACAGAAAAGCCAGGGTCACCATTCCTTATGTAAACTCCTGTTTCCATAATAAAGTTAAATTGTAAAGCCAGTAACAAAACAAAAAATTAGATAAAAAGTATTCCTGGGGTCTAATGCATTTTCATTCCCAAAAATATGTCCTCCCTTGAATAAAAAAGTCTTCAAACTTTTCAGAACTAGAATTGATTGGGATATTTTTTTCCAAATTTTGGTTAAACATAACATCTACTGGAAAAGGTTCTCTAGTGTGAGAAAGACAGACATTAAAGGATATGGATGTAAGCAACCCATGCCAAGCCAGGGGAGAGATAAAAACAGTTTACATCACAGATTGGCCCAGTGCTAAATAACAAATGGGACATGGAATACAAAAATATTTATTATTCTATGGCATGACTTCATTTTATATCTAATATGCAATTTTAGTGACAAATAATGCCAAACTAATAAAGCAACAGTCAAAAGCACATAGAGTGATGAAAGATGCGAAATTTCTTCTATTCAAGTACCAAGTGTCTACAGGGAAGAGAGAAATGCAAGAGGGGTACCAGCAAGGTCTGGAAAATAATGCATAGACTGGAAAAGCTGATAAGGAATGGTTGTTTATAGTACCCCTCTGTACAAGCACTAGGAGGCATGAACTGAAGCCAGAAGGTGGCAGATTCAAAAGAAATGAGAAGATACACTTTATCCTACAATGCACACTTACCTTGTGGACCTTTTCTTTGTATGACCTGGATGTAAACTTCTGTGTGAGACCAAGAAGCAAATTGAGAAAGCAGAGAGGAATCCATCAAGAGTTGCTAAATGCAGAAATCCCCTTGATGTCACCTGGGAACCATCAGCCCTTGCAGGAAGGAAGAGAGTTCTGGTAACCTACCACTGTATCACTATCAGTATGACTACATCCTGCCCCTTTCCTCTGTTCTTCCTTAGGCATCTGCCACTGGTCACTGCTGGAAATAGAGTAGTAATCTTGTTAGTCCTAAATGGACATTTGATCTCATCCAGTAGAGCTCTTCGTATGTTCTTATTCCTGAAACATACAGGTGTGTCACATAGGTGTGTGTGCATGCCAAAATCTCAAGATTTCATTTTTCATTTTAATGCACACAAAATTAATTGTTCTACAAACTGCAAATTAATGCAGCCAGGGTTGCTATGAGCTTGCACCCTTTGTTCCCTGATCTTTTTCCCTCCTACCTCTGGGATGAAACAAGAGGCAATGGATGTTTCAGTGGTTTAAATGCATACAAGTGCTGCATATAGTATATGCAAAGCAATTCAGTCTTTGGACCTTCAAAATAGATGAAAAGGGATGTGTTAACTGCTGTTAACTGTAATTACTCTTTCTATTGTCCATCTCAACCTAATTTGATGTCACAGTTTTGATACCTTAAATCTTCTGTTAAATTTGTTTGAAACTGGCTTATTACCTCAAAAGATATCAGTAAGGTAACGGATAAATAGACAAATGAAGATTGAACAAAAGGAAAGACAAAGTGACTTTCATAATCTTTATTTCTTTTGTTCAAAAACCTCGGAACTTACTGTGAAGTGGAGTGCCCATTTCCAGTCAGATCCATATCTTTATAATGTACTTTCTCTACTGATATACTAGGAACACCATTACATTTGCTCTCTGAATTACTATGCTTTTTAGATGCTAAGAAGAGTTGTAGAGAAGAAAGTTAGCTGCATCATTTGTCGTGTCTTTCTTCCATTACAACCTGCTTGCCACTACCATCTGTCATCCATATCTAAAAGAAACTCCTCAGTCTCTTTATATGCCCTGAGACACCAAAAATGAGAGTGCCAAGAACAAGAAGAAACTTTCTGTTCTGTGAAATCTGGGATGCCAGAGATCCTGGAAACAGGCTTTCCACTCCAGTCTCTTCCTGGTGGGTCCCTTCCAAAGCCACCTTTCCCCTCCCAGCCTTACACCGTCTTTTGCTCCCCAAAGCAAAAGAAAAGCTGGCAACATCAGTTTGCAGGAAAAAATTTTTTGGGAGGTCAAGGAGGAAGGCAAAACCTGTGTCAGAGAAAGGCAAGCTAGGCTGGTCCTGCCTTTATGAAGAAGTCCTTCCCGTGATAAAACGAGTAGACTGTAAGCTGTCAGGCTTCTCTGAAAGAGTGGCATATAAGTTCATTAATGTCTACATGACACGTCTGTATGAAACTTCAAAACATTTCTTGTACTGACACAGATAAAAGGTTGAGTGAGGGATCTGTCAAAATGTACCACAATAAGCCATTCAGCCTGTAGGAGTTAGACAATGAGAATCTCCTCCTTAAGGGGAAATTGTTCCAAGTGTGTGTAAGCTAAACCCTGGGATGTGGGCCCTAGTCATGAGGCAAAATTCAAGCTTGTCTTGGTAATCTGGATATTCCCTGAGTGGTAGCATAATGTTTACCAGTATTTCTGCAATATACAGAAGGTTAATATAATATTTTTAGGAATTCAGATGGTAAAAAAGTGTTCTCCACTTCACTGTCTTTGGAATAAATATCTCATGTGTTCTGAAAAAAAACCCCATATATACATTAGAGAGTATCCATGGCCCTGTGTGTACTCTGAAAACTGTGTGCCCATACTTTATTGATAAGGGTGACAAAGGTGAGGATTATGTTTGAAATTCTTCAAGTTAAAGATTTCCAGAGAATCACTAAACAAATAAAAGCTTTACTCCTAAGTTAGGACAATGGTATGACCACAGAGCGATTAGTCATATCTGTCTAGCAGCTGTTTTTTAATGTTTTTGAGGAAAAAAACAAACAAACAAACAAACCAAAAAAAAAAAGAAAAAACCCCATAAAAATCCTCAGAGGCATGTGCAGAACATTTTAAATGGTAGGGCAAACCTATCCTCATGTGTCTTCTCTGCTTGAGGGAACTACAGAAAGACTATGAATCTATGTTCATTTATAGAAATTGTTTTTAACCTCAAATACCTATGGGAATAAAGAAGACAAAAAAAATATTATTCCTTGGTGTGCCTGTACTGTGTGTCCCACATGGAGTTCTATTCCCTGACAAATCAAAACAGCAAAGCAGTTGTGGAAAAAGTACAGGTGAGGCAAGTATTTCATTCCTCAAAGAGTACTTGGCTGTATATACATGGGTGTGTCTTTCAGTTACTTGAGCTCAAGGTCTTTCAGTGTAAGATCAAGAATCATGTAAAGTCTGCTCAGAAATTCCTGCTTCTCTCTAAAAACAAGAACCACCTTTCATCAAAAAACCTTCTCTCTTGCTGTATATGGAACCACCACTAGGCACTTCACACAGTCACAACATAAATAGCAGCAGATCCTCCTGCTCAAGAAATGTTAAGATTTAGGGATTTTTGGTTTGGTTGTTTTGTTTTGTTTCATTTTGTTTTGGTGTTTGGGCTTTTGTTTGTTTGTTTTTGGGTTTTTTTTGTTAATACCCTTTTCATATTAATTCTGCATTTAGCTTCCTGTTAAGGCCCTGTGTAACCAGCGCTGAACAAAGATTCTGATCCTGACTATTTGGAATACATTAGCTAAAGATGAGATATTAGTAAATTAAGATGTACAACAGACAGCCTTAATATTCCTACTATGGACGTCATGCCAGTACACTTTTATATGCTCATACATATATCTACTTTCTTGGAAAATAACCTCAGCCTACACTGTGACCACAACAGCAGAAAATAAAAGCTACTGTGCTTAAATCATAATCCTGCAATTAATGCAGCAGGGAGCAGATCCAGCATCATCTGTCATCTCTGCAGAGTAGAAAGTGGAAGAACATTTGCAGTAACTAAAATAGTAGTCGTGCTCATTTATCAGTCCACAGCAATTTCCTTTAAAGGTTCACAAGCAAGGTGGATTAATTCTTCCCTCAGTTTTCATTCTTTGTTGTTGTTGTTTTTTGGTTGGTTTTCAAAGGACATAGTATTTAAGGTCTACTGTAATTAAATATGAATATGTTGAAAACCTTTCTTGAATGTTTTATCTTTGTTGTTCTACAGAGCTGTCACTACTGGCAAATATATCTCGCCTCAGAAGGTGAAATTGTTTCATAAGATAACATTTTCCCTTCAGCCTCATGAAGCCCCACTGGGCATAGTTTTGGATGCATTTGAAAGTAACAGAACCAGCTGTGCACCTCCATATGTGAAAAATCTGATCTGACCATTCTCATTTTAAAATCAACAGAATTGACAGAAAGATTGTTTTGCTACAACAGAGCAATTCACAGCTCCAGTACAGGTTGATGCCAAGTGTTTAAAAAGCTTTAATAAGCCAAGTCGGCCAGGAGTCAGAACATGATGTAGCTGTTGCTGCAGAGCCTGACATCCCCAATCAGATGTAAATTAATTTTCACAAAGGGTAAAGGAAGATATTCAGAAAGGAGAAATGTGCCCTGATACTGTCAATCATCAGTGTGATATTGCACTGACATTCTACCCATTAGCTATAAACCTATGTGATGGTTACAAATTAAGTAATGGTATGAAATTAAGAAAATATAAATTTTGGAATGAGGAGCTGAAAATGAGTGAGGTCTGCAAGGCAGGAGTAATCTCAAACACAGCTATGGGAAATCTCATGTCCAGGACTATATTGGACAAAGAGCTGGAGAGGGTAAGGAGACATAAATCCTGCTGTGGCAAGCATTTGGCCCGTAGCTTTGTAATTTATACAATATTGTATTAAATACAATTGTATACAATATTGTATAAATACAATATTGTATTAGAGAGAGATGAGAATCTTTCATCAAAACAACTTTTTTTTTTTTTTTTTCCTTTTTTTTTTCCCTTTTTTCTATTTTTTCTGGAAAATGCTGATTCATGTAAACCAAATCTACCTGTAGAAATATATCATTTTTGATGAAGCATTGGCTGAGAATTTTTTGCCATGTCTAGGGGAGAATCACAGGTAAGCAAGCATCTGAAATGGTCACCTTCTCAGTGCAGGACATGGGGTTACTCTTTGCTCATGATGAAGCCAGACTTCCATGCAGAAACAAATGAGTGAGGCTAGAGAGAAAACATGTGAAAGGAGGAATCTTCACCTGTAGTCTCTCACTTACGGGGACAGTCCAACCAGGAGGAGAGGTTTCAGCTTCTGGGCCTTTTGCCACTAACTGTTATGCTTTTTCTAAAGGTGAGGTGTGAGATGTCTTTGAACTGAGACACTTCTCACACTTCTAACCATGCAAGACAGACTCAGGTTAAGCACCTGGAAAACATTTCATACAAAATAGAGTCATGACTACACCTCAAGTCTTGGATTCAGACAGCTCTGAACTGTAGGGAGATTACACAGCACATTAGTACTTAAATACTGTATAGGTCCTTCAAAAGCGCTGCAGTCATTGGTGGTCTGAAACAAATCATTTAGTTTTATGAATAGAAACAGTCACTAACTGATTACATTATTTATCCCTCATCAAATTAAGATGGACTGTTAAGGGTGCAGAATCAATATAATCCATATAGCAAATTAGCTGTATTCTCTGCATAGCTGCCCACAATTCTAAAGCAAAACTGCAAGCTTTAGTATCCCCTGGTGAATGTGGGTGCACTTGTAAAGTTCTAACGATATGAATCTTCCCAGAAAACATGCAACATTTTCAGTAGTACTTCTTTTCACACAGGCATGTTCAAGCACTTCCATGGGGGCATCTTACAGAATAAGGTCCATCTGCTTGTGAAAGATGCGATGTGATAGCTTGGGAAAGTTTAGTTTCTTGTTTATGCAGACAAGTCTAAAATCTCCAGGGTCAACTGGGCTGTCAATGGTCTGCTCCAGGAGTACCCCCTGACTAAGTCCCATCCCTCATCCAACTAGAAGGTGGCTGGAAACAAGTATCCATGTTTTTTTAATGCCCACATCAGCTAGGATCACTAGAGAACAATAAAGAGAAAACACACACTCAGGGGCCATTCAGTCTAGATATGGACTTGGTGACCAGCCCTTCTGGGTGCATTGATTTTACTTAAATATTGGGTTGCTCTGACATCCATAAAATGAGCCTTTCAGTGACGATATTTGCAACAGAGCGAAGAGTCTGGCTGCACACAAAAGAACCATTTCTTCAGGGCAAAACTGTAAAACAAAGAGCACTGAGTAGAGGCATGGCATATTTTTAACTTCCTGGAATTATCATGTTACCAAAGACTTTGTACAAACACAAAGGAAGGGATCTTTATACTATAACAAGTTATTATAGAAAATCATACAATTGTAATTCAAAGGGGAAACTAATCATTATTTATATTTTTCTCCAGGCAGAAATTCATTCATTCATCTTAGCAACTTGACTTTGGCAAGAGGAGAAAGTAAAGCCAGAAAACTACCTTAGAATAGGGACCAAATCCTAAACCTGTTAGTTTAACTGAATGTCCCTTTAATTAAGATGGGTGGCCATATTTTTTGAATGATATTTCTCTTCCTTAGGTTCTTTCCAGATTTTATTTATTTCCTACTTATGAGACTGAACATCTATAGAGTAGAACATCTTCTATGACCTAAAAGAACTTAGAAAGTCCTTTGGACAATGTAATAGATATCCTATGATCGTGTGTTTTATGTACCAAATAGGTGTTTCCACACTTTCCAGCTTTAACATTACTGAAAATATGAATATTCATTATCCTAAAATGCAGCAAACAATTTAAATAATTTATGCATATATAAAGAGATCTTTCATAACCAAAATAGCTCTTATGGTGCAATTTTATTGTGTACAGACTATTTGCAGCTTTGAGATCATAGGGTCAATAGATATTTAAACTTCTTTATGAGGATCTTGCCAGCTCGTGCAGAAAGGTAATGTTTTTGGTGCCTTAACCTCTAAAGAAAAAAAGAAAAAAATAAAAAGTAAAATTATTATTTCAATGGGCTTCTAGAAGAGAACTTAATTTTTTCCTTAATATTTCTACAGAGGAACTCAAGATAAAACAAATTCCCTGATTTAGCACATTCTTTTAATAATTAGCACATTCTTTTAAAAATGTGTGCTATTCTTTAACACATTCCATGTGTCATGAAAGTTACTTCTGTCATTAATTGTTGTTTACACAGATGATCACAGTTTGAGCAACACCAATTTAACAACACAATTGAGTTTACAAATTTAAGTCACAAAAAAAAAAAAAAAAAAAGAAAGGGATACAAATGAAAAGTTCATTTAATTAAAGAAGTAAAACAAAGTCCATCTGGGTGGTACATATGTGAGTGTGCATGCATGCACATGTGAGTGTGTGTGAATTTTCAGTGTAGTGTATTTTCATGGCTCGTATTGAAATGTAGAGAATGGCTACTGTCAGCACACTTGAGTAGGAGAACAGGAAATTTCTGCCTTTTTCACTGGGGTCTGTAGCCCACAGTCACATAGAAAATTCACAGCAGATAATTGCTTTTTTCAGCATATTAATTAGAAGAGCTTCTTTTCACTATAATATATAATAATATATGCATTATGATAGTAAATTTAATTTTTAACTAACACACACAAAGTTTAGCATTTGATTAATTATTCTCTGCATAAGCCTTAAGAGAGTGACAGACATCTTTTTGTCTTCTGCAGATGTTAGAGCAATGCCATTGAACTCACACAGTACACACGCAATTCCAGACATGCATACGATGGGTTTGACTCAACTGTCATGCATAGGTATTTGAAATACATCTAGTGTACTTGAGACGTCTGCAAAGAGATGGAAAATACGTCACAGGACCAGCAAGATTTGTACCTTGCTTCAGTGGCACCTAGGCACCAGCCTTCTGAAATGGCACTAAAATGATTGAATAGAGACAAAGATGGACTAGGAGAGGAATCAGTTTGGGAGCAAGTTATCTTAGAGTTTATATGTAGGTGCCTAAATATCAGGTGTCTGTGGTCTCACTGGGATTGCTTCAGTATACAGTGTAGGTAACTTGTCTAGCTTTCAGCTGCTGCCTCTGAAGCTATATGTCTCTTTAAGGTCATGTGCACCATCTGCCAAGTACCTACAGATTTCTTGATGATTTTTTGAACTCTCAGATGGAAATAACCACCTATGTTTAAGATCTTTATTGACTACAGAGACAACTTAGGCATCCATTTGCAAGCTCACATGTAGACACTTAAAGCGAAGTGTCTCTGAACAAGTCAGGAATTCCTAATGTCCGTCACAGAAACCATATAGGTTTGCATGACAAATGTTCTGTGAATTCTGAAAATTATACTTTATATTATATATGGGTAATATTATGTATGCAAAGTCTGGAGTCTAAATCCTTTTCTAAGATACAAATCAGAAGAATGACTTGCAGTGTCAGTAAGCATGGAGTGAAGGCTTAGTATTAAAAATAATCATGGGATCTCTCCAGCAAAGCATATAACATGTTTTATCAGAGGAAAGTCACTGGTAAGACTGAAAAGAGACTGCAGAGGATTATCAATGTTATTTAGGACTTTCAGCCTCTGAGTCATGAGGCAAGATTAGAAGCACAAAAAGAACAGAGATTTCACAGAACTCCATCCCATCTGGAAAACAGCATAGCAGAGTCATGTTGAGAAACTCTTTGATACTGTAACTAATTCAAAAACATGATGCCTTGATGCTGGCTTACACTTGGAAAAGTGATTTTAGTAGAAGTTCTGCAAATCTTCCAGTACCACAGTTTATTCAGCCAGGAAGGAGTCAGCCTATTTCAGTGAGGGATAACGCCAAGAAAAAAATGTCCTCTATCTCTCCTTAAAACCTTTTGATTTGGGGCTCCATATACCTCAGCTAGAGAGCTGGTAGCTACATGGGTAACAGAAGAATAGTTTGGTTTGGTTCAGTTCAGGAAGATTCCCCTGCCAATAAATTCCCTTGTCAGTACTTTTTTCCCCTGTCTCCCATAGACATCATTTTCACAAAAGTGGTTGCAGAAGACATTTGATTTTTTTTTTTCTCTTTCCTATTCTAACTCTGTGGAAGAGACAGTGGGAAAATCCAGAATAAAAAGAGGCACAATAAACAAAGAAATTAAGTGTTTTCTATTCTTTATGATTCTGTTTCTTTTCATACTAAAGAGTGACATTCTAGAACGGCAAAGCTGTGGGTAAGGAAATGTGCTGGAAGGAACAAAGACATCGGTTGATACCTTCTTCTACTGTGTTTGTAAGTTCCCAGCAAAAAGACCGTAAAATATATATAAAATCACAGGGAAAATGTAGAAGCCATAAGAAACAGGATTGCCAGAACCGGTTCAGTTTTGTGTGATAAGTCCCACTTTATGGATTTTTACAAATTTTCACTCAGCTGCCTAAGCTTTCATGGGCTTTCTGTCAAAATCACCTTCAATACTAATACTATTGCATTGTCTTCTACCTGCTTCTCTAATGATGGACATTGGAGACTAAGGCAAGAAAGCTAACAAATACTTAAATAAGGGAGAAACTTTATAAACTGAGTATTTCTATTGGACTCAGAAGTATTTTTGAACTGCTGGAATTGGAGGGCAAATTAGATATGAGAGCTCAAAAGAACAGAGATCTAACAGAAAGAGATTTTAGGTACAGTTTGCGAGAATGGGCAACACCTAGTTCTTAGTGCTTTGTTCTTTCTCTCTTGGAGATAAAATTAGGTTGAATATTCTTTTTTTTTTTTTTTTTCCCAACATTAATCCTTGCAGACTATGAGCTTCTGAATGATTTTGATAAACCCAGAACTAGAGTGACAAGAACAACATGATAACATCACATTATCTGTTCCTCACTGAACATGTTTTCGTATTATATTGCTGTCAGAAATCCTGCTACTGCTGTTGAATTAAACCAAAGAAATTAAACATGGTGTTTCCAGAAAGCTTCAGGGGAGACAAGCCCCTCTCTTTCTTATCTGTTTTGGCTTAAAGCAATACAAAGAGTGGGCACTAGACTTGTGTAAACAGTGGAGGCATCATTGTTTTTATAAGTCTCCTGTAGAAGTCATATCAAACAGTTAGAACTAAAATGATTCTTTTATTTTGACTGCTCTCAGAGAAAAAGTATTTTGGCAACATAAGGTGCTGTGCACATAGGTTTGACATATTGTGTTTAAATAAAAGTCATCATAATCCCTTCAGCTGCATTGAAAGAACAGGAGGAAAAATACAATTTTTAATGTGGGAAAAAAAGAAAGAAATCTGTAGGGGAAAATTATTTTCAGACTTCTTATAGGGCACGATCAATGATAAGAAGCAAAAAATAAAATTTAAAAGCATTTAAAAAATCACTTGAGAACATACTTTCAAATTAAATTATTCAAATTCCATTCATAATAAAAGTTTCATAAAATTAAAATACATTCATCTTTTCTAGCAGTATTCCACAAAGATTTCTTCTTGACTGATGAAATAGACTTTTCCTTGAAGGACTGTCACATTAACAAACTCATGCATTCTTTTTATGGGAACATGCTACAGAACCCATCAAACAGAAGCAGTTCTATTGTCTGTGGAGATTTATCTAACATACGCAGGGATTTAATAAGGCCCTGCCAACGTAACCCCCATACCAAGATAAAACAATTAAAGAAAATAAGTATTTGGAAATGAGGAAACCCATGAATGCTCAATCATTTGCACTCTATACTTCTTTGAGTGATAAGTGTGTTCCTCACATAACTTCTATGTTTTAGCCTGGAAAGTCACAGAAGATGCTATGCCAGATTGCATGCTTGTTCTCCATGTCCCCTCACTGACAAGCCTGAGTTCATGCAGATTTTCCTTTTCTGCACAGAGTTATCCCCCCTTCATTAATGCATACTTCCGTATATCAGTTCAGATTATTAATAGACAGTGAACTTCTCCCTCTGCTTTCTCTTTTGAAGTACTAAAGAAATCCAGATATTGTTCTATTATATTATACTTTCTATTGTGAATTGTTTCAGTGTGGAGCACAATAACTAGAACCAAAAAAACCCCTAATAACATTTTCATAGTATTTTTTTCTCATGTTGCCTTTTGTACAGTGACACTAAAAAGACTCATACACTCACATTACTGGTTTAATTTTCCTGGATTTAAAAAAATAAAATGGAGAAAATCTCCAATATATTTAGTAAAGAGCAAGCCCTCTTAAAATAATTCAGTTTTCAGGTTAAAATTTTCAAAATTAGGCATATATTAGAATGAAAGTAGGATCTTTTATTTACTTTTCTTTTAACACATATCAGACAAAGTGTATATATGTCTTCAGTGCAATCTCTGGACTTGCATGCAAGGTAAAGGATTCCCTGAAGATACAGAAAAGACAGTTTCAAGTCTATTTTGTGAGTTAGTGATTTCAAGCTGAGGTCAAGCATAGACTAAGCTGAGCATCTCCCAGTTGTGCCTCTGCTGTTGAGCTACAGACATAGGCACTCACAGATGGAAGATCTATTTTCCAGCCAGCCCTAAATCCAAGGTCTGATATCTATGTTTGAAACAGGGAACTGATGTCAAGGAAAACTGTGACTTTGCACACAACTAGACAACTTGTTAATGTAATAATTAAAAATCAGAGTTATTTAATTTCAGACTGCAGACTTAGGCCTTTAGGTTACAGATATTTCATTGAGGTGCTGAATTATGAAATGACAAAGGAAAGGGAAAGTATCCTCTGACCTCAAGCATGAAGCTTCTAGTGACATTTTAAATGTACCCTGTCAGATTGCCTCTTCCTCTGGAAGAAGCACTTCTGCCTGCTCAGACATCTAAGGCATTTATTTCAAAGGGAGGTTTTGGTGGATAACTCATAATTTCAGGCTGCCAGCTTGGCTAGCTGGATTCCAGTTTAGGACCCTGACTGGACACCTCAGTTCAATGAGTAAATATAAGCAGTAAGCAGACTGTGACAGTATTTCTCATTCTTTTCCTCTATTGTATCTTCTTTGTGAGAAAATTATTTCTTTATATTCTACTTAAAGTGGGTTGGTTTGTTTGTTTGTTTTTCCCCACTCCTTGTCATTTGATTTGCCTTTTCTCTAATTTTTCTCTTGCCTTAAATATAATGTTCCCCTTCCATGCAATACCATGTGGCTTTTCTACTTGGATATAAAGGTTTGATTTGAGCCACTCGATTAGTGGTATAAAATTTATGCTTGCATAGTGCTTTCAACCCTCAACTACCATAGAAATATTGCTTAATGAAACTCTACAACCTACCTGTGAGATAAGTCTAGTAAGAGTTATTCTTTTTTTTATAGCTACTCACAGAAGAGGGCAATATGTAAACTGAGGACCAAGGCAACCCAAATAACAGCTTATTTAACTTTTATTATTTTACTTCATTATTAATGTTTTTCTGCCTTCTCTTTTCCTTTAACCTTATTTGAATCATTCTATTTAATTCTATTTATTTTTTCATTGTCACACACAGAGGTGACTGTTAGAGGCTTATTTTGATCAATTTAATATGCACCATATTGACTCTGCAGTTGAAAACTATCTATTATTACCCATTACCACTAAAATATCTTTACTTGGATAGAATTGCTGCATTTCAAAAATTGCTGTTATCCTCTGATTTGTATCAAAGACAGTTCTTTTATTTCCATTTAAAATTCTGGTTATTTTATCCTTTTCAACTTTCATGCCACCTTTTGAGCTACAATGCTTTTATAAATTGAGCTTGAAGTATCTCCCCAGAACTCTGCTAGTAGTCATACAGTGGAGTCATCTCTGCTATTTTGTCTTTTAAGAGAACAGAGCAATATGTCTTCACAGCACTACATGATATACACTTCCTAGGACAAATAAAACCATACTACAGCACCATGGACCTTTAATGTTCTGTTTTGTTTTCTTTCGATGAGCCAGGAAAAGGATATACCACAGTATTTTCCACAGATGAATTAGTAGAGGCAGCCAAAGACACATGTAACTCATTAGGAATGTTACATCATGAAGCATATTCTTCATGTTATGCTTTTGTGGGTAAGGGAGTCAAGTCACACTTGTTCCTTATTTGCCAGAAATAACAGACACTCTGTTCATTACTGGTAATTCTTTTAAAAAAGAAAAATTGATAACATGATAACTAAAATTTTATTCACAATTTACTAATAAATAGTCTAAAGTAAATGTGGATCATGTTGACCTGAAATTATGTAGTTTTTTGGATAAATTGCATTGTTTTTTTATTTATATACTTTATAACACTAATGTCAGTACCAATGACCAAGAGAAAGTGTAACCCAAGGTTAGTCTGGAGTATAAGGAAAGGCAGATGAAGGATGAGCAGAAAAACTGAAGCAAAGTGGTGAAGTGACTCGTAACTCAGGTCACTGAATGCTTCTGATTTCAGCAGTAATATTCATATTATATTACAACCCTGCAGTTTATTCTTATAGATAAAGATGTCAAGGTCATGCACTCAAAAACTGTATTTGAGTCTATCTCCAAACTAGCTGACTTTCCTGCACACTGTGTTTTGGAACCATGATTATGAACTACTAGTCATTATTATGCTTGAAGTTTCAGTTTAAACAACATCTAATCTTCATTCAATATGTTTAATCTTTATTCACAATTACTGTGTATAATTGCAGCATTGTTATGATCAGGTTTCTTAATGTTATTATCAGCAAATACCAGATTTTACTCTCCTACCACCTTTTTTTGTTTTATCTGGGAATGCACATTGAAATTTGGATTCTTAATTCTGTAACTATTTTTCTAATATGGTTACCTTGCTTTTTAAGTTGGGAAGGATGACTCCTGTTTTAATTTTCTTCTCTAGTTTGGATGGAATTATAGAAGTACTGCTATGTCGTTCTTGGAGTTCTCTTCCCTATGTTATCATTGTGTGTAAGTACTTGGAAAGCACTAAAAATAGAAGGACAGTTTAAAAGAAATAAGAGGTAGAGAAGGATGTAATTTAGTATTTCCCACAGTCTCACCCACATTTGAAACCCAGGAGTGAAGCTGAACACAAGGTTTTCAAGATACTAGATTTTCTGGGAACAAAATACTTAAAAGGCATATCACATGTTAGCTGGCCAAATGTTTTTTGCACTGTATCTGTATATCCATGTGCATGAATGCTCTGTTATTTGCCATCTTAAACTTCTTGTTTATATTTCTGTGTAAGGAATTTTGTTTAAACAGGAAAACAAATTAAAAAGCTCCCTGGGTACTTTCTGTAAATGCACACACTTTTGAGACAGGGTTTATTGTAGGCTTTGATAGAATAATTTCTACAGAAATCTGTGCTCAAAACACTGGGAATTTTCTCCAGAATGTCCTGTGTGTTCACAAGAGCTTTTTCTTGAATGCCAACTGGTCCCAGAAGCAGCTGCATTTGTGACCAGTGAGTATATGTAACTGCTTCCTTCAGGGGCTTCCAGCTGCGGTCCCTCATGGCAGCTTGCCATGTGTTCCCAAGTCCTTTCGCTATTAATGCAGCTACCCTAATTTCTCCTCCTTTATCTTCTGTCCTGCCAAGACCAATGCTTCATGACATCCACCATATATTGGTCTGTTAGAAAAGTCTTTTAAAAATTGTACACAAACATCAGTTGCAAATTGTTCAACTGCTACATTGAAGGGCACAGAAGTGCCTTTAAGAGAATCTGCAGCTTTTACTGAAGCAAAACACCATCTGGAATAAACAATGTACTTGCCTACACAAGCCCACTCGGCTTGCTTCTGTCTTCTTAAAAAACTTCATTATCTCTATCACAGACATTTTTATTCCACCTACTATCTGTGGGACTATCTTGCTTCACTTTAACTGCCTAGAAGTTAGGCATCTGGTCTAAGCTGTCAGGCTGAGCTCCCCTGAAATTCAGTGGTGCGAAGTCCTCTGCTTCGGGGTGGAACAGAGGAGGGTTTCTGGAAAGTTCTATCACTGTTGATCACTGCAGTCTGAGCATGTAGCTCAGATGTTGTACCTGCAGTAAAAGATCCCATACAGTATTGCTTTCCAAAGCATTGTTCAGTTAAGAACGAGGATTTCCTTTCCACATATAAAAGGATGTGAAAATGACATTTACTGTTTAAAGAAAATGGTGGCAGAAA
>JANHFY010003250.1:0-13696 GCA_027560095.1 Chloroceryle inda
CAAGCCGGGGGGGGGGGGGTCGTGGGGGGGGGGGGGGGGGGGGGGGGGGGGGGGGGGGGAGTAGAACCTCCCTGGATCTGCTGGACATGCTTTTCTTAATGCACCCCAGGATACCACTGGCCTTCTTGGCCACAAAGGCACATTGCTGTTCCATGTATAACCTGATGTCTACTAGGACTCCAAGGTCCTTTTCCATGGAGCCACTCTCAAGCAGATCACCCCCGAACCTGTACTGGTGCATTTTATTGTTCCAGGTCTCTGCATTGCTCTTGTTGAACCTCATTAGGTTCGTCTTTGCCCAGCTCTCCAGCCTGTCCAAATTTTGCTGAATGGCCACACAGCCTTCAGGTGAATCAACCACTCCTCCCAGTTTTGTGTCAGCAAACTTGCCGAGATGACACTCTGTCCAGTCATCAAGGTTGTTGATAAAGATGTTGAACAGGACTGGACCCAGCACTGATCCCTGGGGACTCCACTAGTTACAGGTCTCCAGCTGGACTCTGCACCATTGATCACCACTCTTTGGGCTCTGTGGTTTAGCCCATTCTTAATCCATTCCACTGCCCATTCTTCTATCCCACAATTCCTGAGCTTGCTCATGAGGGTGTTACGAGTGACTGTATCAAAAGCCTTGCTAACATCAAGGTAGACTGCAGCCACCGGTCTCCCTGCGTCTATCCATTTAGTCACAGCATCATAGAAGGCTATCAGATGCAAACAATCTACTTTTAACCTCTTAAGTACTTTGTGCGGTATTACCCAAGAAGAAATCCGATGGTAAGAACCATAAAAGGATTTTAAAGATTGGCAGCAGCCCAGCGAAATGGCCAAGGAAAGTCCCTGCAGGCAGTTAGGGAACGATGCCAGTCAATTCACTTGTGTCATGACGAGCTGCAAGTTCAGCAGCGCCATTCAGAAGTTAAAAGATCTGTAAAGAGTAACTGGGGGTTCACTGAGAACATGAGCTCAGCTGGACAGGCACAGAGAAGAAAACAGCTAAGGGCTGTTTCTGCTCCATGAATCTGGTGCACCTATATCTTAAGTACCATCTCTATCTCAAGTTCTTCCCTCTCCTCCCTTTCCATCCCACCTGGCACTGAGAAACATTGAATAAAGCTTGCAGGACAGACTCTCTGTGCACAAAGTGGGAATCACTCTCCCCAAAGCTCACATTAGGTTCTTACAGCGACAAATCTTCCCTGGAGATTTTCAAAACCCATTGGACCCTGAAAGACCTGACACACTTTCAAGGTGAGTCTTGCTCTGAGCAGGAGGTAACATATATTTGCCTGTGATTGTCATCTCCACAAATATTCTCACTTATTGAACTCTCTTCTGAACTCTACCATCCCCTCTCAAAAACACGATTCACACTTGGGAGATAGGACACGTGGCTATATGTGTCTGTGTCTTCTCAGCATAGATGCTCATCTTCTTGCAAGTATTCCCAAAGAAATTCTGAACAAAGTACCAGAACGCAAATCATTTTCTTCTGATAAACATGCTCTCTAAAATGTCCTGTGATGAACCATTTTGAAAGGGAGAAAAACTGAAATAGGAAATTGCACAAAAACAAAGGCAACATCTGACAAGTCATTTTGTTAATTTGCAGGTAATTGCTCATGACTGCAAAACAAGGCTTTTGCACTGTTTGGTGAAGAGCAGATAAGAAGCCCAAGCCCACTACTAAGTATTGCTTTTGGCAAATGCAAGCTTCTCCTAGCACAGCAAGTCTCCATAAAACCATGTTTCCATTAAACATGTATCCTGTCATCCCAAAAGTACTAGGAGAAACAGAACAATACATTTAGTCATCTAGTAGGGACCTTCACGTGCTCACATTCCCTCCCTTTTGTGTCCATTTCTGCTTTGTTCACAGTGCTGCTTCCACCCCAACACTGCCTCTTCTCATCACCTTGCTCCCCAAACACCCAACATGCAGCATTTTGAGAAGAATATAGATGTTCCTCTCCCTTCCTCTGTGTCTTGGTCACTTAACTACTAGACTAAAAATGTATTCCCCAGACACTCGTAATTCACAGACCATAGGCACTTGATATTCCTCACGCACCCTCAGCAAGCAGCAACGATCCCCCTCAACTCCCCTCTCCCTGACTCTCCTGCCGGTGCTGGATTTCCACTCCACTCAAGTCAAGAGGACCTTAAGCCTTGATACACCACCACTAGCCAAGCTGGCTAACAGTGCCTGCGCTGAAGGTGGCCACCTGGGAGTTACCCCACCAGTGAGCAGCGAGTGCGATCTCGGAACTGCACGCTATTGGCATAGCCAAACAGGTATTTCTGCAGCAACCATCCTCAAGGCACTTTCAAGGTCTTTTTCATCACTGTAACAGCAGGAGTCATTTTGAAGCCTTTCAGATAGTTTTAAATTAACTTCCTTGACAAAGTTTTCCCGAGCAATATAATGCGACTACATAAAACTCCATGCAGAAGAGCAGGGACACAAGGAAGACAGAGTACAGACTTCAGAGTGGAAAAGACACTACAGCTTGATTTAGCTGGAGCCGTTTCATTAATATGTAGATTCACAGCTATTCCTGTGCAGTTACTGAAGCGCTACCCAAGCCTTCCTAGCAAGCAAAAATCCATTCTGTGTACAAATCAGGCTTTTAGAGCTTGGCACAGAGCTCAACTGCAGAGTCAACTTTTCAATGCTTGGTAAATTTTTACTTGAAAGTGGCAGGAGGGCTCATGCCAGAAGCCCATATGAAATGCCAGCTCAGTGGCAGAAGGTCAAAGTGTGGTATCAAGAGATTTTATGGAAGCATTTCAAGACAAACTTCTTAAAAGCACTGTGCTATCTAGGGAGTCACAGATTTATACCACTAGGAAAGCCAAGTAACAGTCTTTATGACTCCTTTCCAATCAAGGGCAGCATCTTTATCACTCTACCTTGTGAAAAGCACATCAGTAGGGTCTCCTGTAACTGGTGGAGACTGCTTCTGTGTCTATTTAACCCTTGGTTATTTTGCCCAAGTACAGCATACAGAAGATGTGTTAAATGACAGAGTTTTTGTGCAGACTGTCCTCTAGATAATAATAAAAATAAAATAATAAAAAAAATCCCTGCAAAGCCCGAAACCAACAAGCCCTCAGGTGCAAAAGGTGTTAAGCCACGCATAAGAAGTCACCAAGTCAGACCCATGGACAACGGAAGAAAGCACAGCAGAGTTTAAGGACCAAGGCCCAAATGATGATCCTTTCTCCATCAGCACCTAAAGCTGTAGCTGCAGAAGGAGAAAGAATTTGAACTACGGGAAAGGCTCCGTATTCTCTACCATTTTTATACAAGCATTTAGCCTTAAGTTAGTGTCAACAGTGACCCCAAACAGATGTCAAGCATGAAGATTTTCAACATACCGGATTTTGGAACCTGTCACTGCATTGTAATTAAAAAAAATAAGAGAGCTAGTAAAGGTCCTTCAAAACCTGATCTGTCCCCCCTTGCATCTACACAAACCCATCACAAGATTCACTTCCAACAGCAATTTGCAAGCGTTTATATGTTCTCCCATTAAAGCATTTTGACTGTCTGAATCTGCCATTTTAACAAATTCAGGACTTTGAATTCAATTAGCACATGAACTCAGCGCACCCAACATTAAATTTGCAAGTGACATTTAATGGCATTCAACACACACGAAGCTAAGCTAATACGCTAATGGACCAGCAAGGAAAATTGTCAGACACACCAAAACGCAATACTCTTTTTTTTTTTAGTCAAGGAAATTAAAGGTGTAGGCTGCACTGGACAGGAAGAGGCGATGGACATTAAAAATCCTTCTTAAAGCAAGGCTGCAAAAGCTCTCCTCTCCAGATACACCACACAGCTACGGCTGCACATAAGATGAGAGCAAAGAAGAAGTGCAGCTGCTCTGTTCAGCAAGGTCTCCTTCCCCAGCACTGGGTCTGGGGGGCTGTATACCTCATGTAAGGCCTCACCTGTGCCTCATCCCACCTGCTAAGAAAGCTGCTGGTTTTCCCACAGCCATGCTTCCTGCAGTGGGAAAAACCCAAAGCTACTGGACATCGGGGATTCCTTTAAAGTCTTTGTGTTATTATTTTTCTTCTCCAAATGGTAACATGCTTTGCCGTAACTCCATCTAAATAAAGCCAGCCACCTCCCAGGAGCTTGAGAATCAGGGAGACTGAAGGCAGACCACCCTGGGAAGCCCAAGACAGGAAAAAAGCTTTAGAGACATGGTTAAGTAGAGGGATATTTTGGTTGACTGTTTAAATCTAAGCCAATTAGCACAAGCAAAACATACGGTCAGCAAAGATACTTTCACAATAAAGATTTAAGAGTGTTCCTCTTCAAAGACAGACATGTCATTGGATACCAGAGCAGCACCACACGAGCCAGTGAAAGAAGAATCAATGGGACATGTTCTGCTCTGCTTATTTGCACGAGTGAACTGTAAAGGCCAGCAGCTGCAGTAACTACATCTTAAAAGCTGCATTTCTTTAAGAGACATGTTCGACTCTCCTAAACTAGACTTTCTTTTAACAGTTCTCAGTCAAGAGTGATGAGAACAAAGCTTGGTCAAGGATTTCTCCCCACCTCTCAACTACATGAACACATTTAAACATCTTTACTGTTTCTGGTCTTAATAAATATTTGCTTACATTAATGAACTATATGCAGCACAGGGAAACCAGTTCTATTTAGCAGCTTACTGGGATGGATGTTCTTTTTATCAACAAAACCCAAGATCAAGCAACCTGCACCAAACACTGCCTCTGCCAAGGAGATTTTCAAAACCATAAAATACATTTGGGATGAAAACACCATAAAAAAACAGTAGGTTTCATGCTTTCTTCAGCCGTCTGCATCTCCCCCAGCCTTTGAGGGGGAGCAAGGGAAGAGTACATAATAAATAACTGGGATGACACCACACACTTTGGGAACTGAAGCACTCAATTAAAAGGCAGAGTTTCCAACCCACTGCAGAACACCAGCCGTTGGAGTGCTACCCACCCCTACCCACTCATGTCCTGGGTGAAAAAAGCCTTCAGTGACACCAAAATCCTTTGGAAAACACCGAGAGTACGCAGGAGCTCAGTTCATGACCCTTAGATTCTAAAAAAATCCTCTCAAAACTCAGTTTGAGAGCATTTTAAGATTGCCTCTACTTCAGAGCATTTTTTTTTTCCCCATGAACAGTTGTTTTTGATGCGTTGCAGTTGAATTACAACAGAAATGGCATTCAGGTGCTCTGCTCTATTTCAGCAGAGAAGACTTTGAACCAACCTCACTGTGAAGCTTTAAAAAACCTTCCTGCACAACTGTGAACCACACCATGACAGAAGGAGCTCGTGTCATGTTCAACAAAACCAGTGTTCACGACCACATGCAAGTCTCCTGGTTTGTTTTTTGAAGGTGCTCTACAGATTTATTTATTTTTGTCTTCCTGGCATGCTGGAGAACAAAGGTCTGGACTATTTTTGTCTGAGCATTTTTTACAGGATGTCCTGTTGCCCCAATTAAAAAGCCTTTAATTCGGCAACCACTCCTTACAGCTAGACTGAAATTGCTATTAAATCTGAGTAGGTCCCAGGCCACCCATATTTAGCACACCAATTAACCAACACTGAACAACATGGAGCAGCATCCATCAGAAGACCAGAAGAATTTTAAAGTTGCCATCACCCATAGTACATGTCTTCTTCCTCCACATGTTCAGCTCAAGAAAACTCAATAATTATTTCATTAAAAGCAGCACCTATTCAAGCATGATGAGTATGGGGAGAAGCAATGATCTACAATGGAAACCAGGTGCACAGAAGGTGCTGTTATCTGCCTTTTAAGGACACCCTTAACTCTGAGTGGTCAAATAGTATTCCTTGGTACCTCTGATTGTTGAAAAAGATCGACATACTTGAATTTATTAAATTTAGAAGTGTCACAAGTCTTCATTAAAAGCTAATGAAACACATGGAGACACATGGTCTCTAGGCTGATACACAAAAGTAGTGTAATAAATGATTTGGGAATCACAGTTTATTGCACAGATCAGAAACACAAGTTTAATGGTGTCTGAGCTAAATTTTTCTGCTCCACAGGCACAAATGCTGAAAATCGAGGCAATCTCTCCAGATTTAAAGGGGTTTTATTACCTTTATTGTAAAAGGAGCCTTTATGTTCAACTGCCACCAACCAGGGTTGATTGCCTTCTCTTTCCAAACTCTAAACAACTTTTCAAAACCTGAAGCAATTCCAAAGCCTGCTCAAATACTACAGGAAATAAACCAGAAGTGCAAATTACTCCTCTGCAACACCCACTCCCCAAACAAATAAAATGTAGCCAAACCCACCAAGATCAACAGCAGAGCTTCCACTGCCTTCAGTTGTCACATCTGTATTTTATACTGGTTCACAAACAGGCACAAAAGCCAACAGAAACCATTTTAATCCACGTGGACCTAAAGTGGCGAAAGGTAGTCTGAAGGGATCATGACAAAACATGACATCGCACCACGATGCACCAAAGCTGCCACCAGCCAAAGTGACATGGGGACGTTCAACGACATCCCATTTCCAGCTCCGCTAAGAGAGGCTGCCCGCATCAGCAAGCTTCATCAGCACCATGTCAGAGCTCCCATTTTTGACAAATAATACTCTTTTCTCTCTCCTTCCATCCTTGCCTTGTACACTTACAGTGCCTGAAGGCACTTAAGCTTTCTTTAATGAGGTTTTCGCACAAAACAGAATTAGGAACCTTGATCAAAACAGGGCATCCAGCACGAATGCAGTAAAAAGACAGCCACATGCATTCTACAACCAAAAAAAAAATAATTCTAAATAATGCAGACCATCAATCAGCAAGCCATTTCACAAGCAAACAGAGAGCACACCCATCTGCTAGGGTGCCAAAGATGCTGAGCCCTCTCCTTCCCACCCTGTGCTCTGCCTTCCAGGCTTTTCATCCCTGAGACCCTGGGGCAGCTGTCAGCCAGCAAGCCTCAGACCCAGGGAGGCAAAACAGCCCTAACGCCACCACTGCGGCCCTCGAAGTCCTGGGGATGGATCTCCTCCTCCCTGCCCGCAGCAAGCAGCCCTCTCCGTCTTGTTTTGGAGCGGGAAGCAGCCTGCCTCCGCACCTTGCGAGCGGAGGGGACCAGGCAGCCCCTGGGCTGACGGGGGGCCCCAAAGCCCCAGCTGGGCTGAGGGAACTGGGTTCACCCTCACGGTCACACCTGAGCTGAGGGAAGCACGGACCCCCAGAACCTACACCCTCTGGGGGAGAGGGACCAGACGCCCCGCTCAAACACCCGGGAGAGGAGAGGAACAGACCCTACGAGGGACGGTAGCTGAAGGGACCAGAGCCCGTCCCAGGTCCCAGGGCTGCAGGGACTGCAGCCCCCCGAGCTCAGGGGACCAGAGCTCCCGCGGGCTGAGGGGACAGCAGCTTCCCCGGTCTCCCCGGGGCCGAGCGTCCTGGGTACCTCCGAGCTGAGGGGACCAGAGCTCCCGCAGGCCCCCGAGGCTGAAAGGACCGGAGCCGCCCCAAGTCCCCGGGGCTAAGGGGGCCTGGACACACTCCGCAGGTCCCCCGGGAGGTGAAGAGGCCTCCGCCAGTCTGAGGTGGCAGGACCCTCGAGCTACGGCCCGGCTCCGCCGCTACACGGTCCCGCCTCGGGCGGCGGCGGCCCCGTCCCCACTGTCACCCACCGCCCCGTCCCACCGCCTCCATCCCCGGGCCTGCGGCCGGCCCCACAGCCCGGCCCCGCGCTGAGGAGGCGGCGGCTCGGCTGGCTGCTCACCGTGCGGTGCCGTGCGGTGCGGAGCCCCGCGGCGGGTCGGTTCGGGTCGGGTCAGCGCAACCGCCGAGCGAGCAGATCCCTTGGGCGGCGGCGACGGCCCCGCGTCCCGTACGGCGGCGGGCGGGGTGAGCGGCCCCGCGTGTCACGTGACCGCTGTGTCATCCTGCGCCGCCATCTTGAGCGCGGCGGCCCGTAAGCGTTGGGCTGCGGTTCGTCGTCTCCGTTGTAACGTGAAGAGCTTTGGAGATGGGAGAAGTCGGTTGCTTTTAACAAGATCTAACTTCAGATGAAATCACAGGGCAGCTTAGTCTGGGAGTGACCTCTGGGCATCATCTTCTCCCAGTAGAACAGGTGGTAACAGTTTTGTGCAGTCTGAAACGGGTCTGTTGAGCCTGGCAAAGAGAAGACTGAGCGGGGCCCTAATCACTGCTGATCAATAGCTAAAAGGCGCCAAGAGGATGGGGACAATCTCTTCCCAGTGGTGCCCAGTGACAGACAAGTGGCAACGGGCACAAACGGGAACCCAGGAGGTTCCATCTGAACAGGAGGAAAATCCTCTTTGCTGTGAGGGTGCCGGAGGCTGCCCCAGGCTGCCCAGAGATGTTGTGGAGGATCCTCTGGAGCGATTCCAAACCTGCCTGGACAATGTGGCCCTGGGCACCCTGCTCTGGGTGACCCTGCCTGGAGATCATCTGCTGGGTTGGACTAGATGATCTCCAGGGGACCCTTCTGACCCCCACCATGCTGGGATTCTGTAACTAATGCCTCACATCCTTTTTTAAAACAAAAAAAGGAAGAGGTTTTTTTCTATATGAAAAGGTTCAAAAGGGTTTTGCGGTGCCCACAGAGGCAGTGGGGATACCTGCATGCATTGAGCCTGGTGTCCTGCAGGTCTGTTTCCCAGTGAGGGAAGATTTGCAAGGTCTGATTAAAATTTCTCCTGTATTTCAGGCATTTGTTATCTCTCCCGGGTGGTTGCTAGCCAGCAGATTGTGGAGATAGGAGAGCAGCACCACATCCAGCTACCCCTTTCCCAGGCAGTAGGATGATGAAAATGTGGGAGGGACTGGTTGTCCCAGTATGTCATAGTAACATCAAGCAGGAGACAGTTTTTGCTGATCTTGGCACATAAACAAATAGAATGCTAAAAAAATCCACATGATATCCTAATCAGCAAGGGATTACAGCCATTACCCAAGCAAAATCAAAATTAAGCCTGGATAAATAGTAATTTCTGCAGTGGGACAGGTCAAACACAGTAATGTCCTGGTCCTCTGTGAAGAACTAATGTAGTTTAGCCATTCAGAAGGAAAACTCTGTGTAAGAAAACTCAAGTGCAGAGGCAGTGTGAAAGGTATGTTTTTGAGATCTGCCGCTCCTCTTGTTCTTCTCAGTGCCAATGAAGAGGGAGTGAGTTTTGTTTGACCTCAGGATCCAGGGAACAGCTGGACAGATCCCTGTGCAAATCACTTAGTACTTAGGAGGGGAAACACAGATGGAAGAGGATGACTTAGAAGGGTGCCGGGGAAATTAAGCACGATTTTTGACTTGATTTTTCTCACAGGCAAGTAATTTGCAATATGGTTTTTTTACCTGGTTGTTTGTGTGCAGCACTCACGGGCTAAACAGGAACACACCCTTTTCACCTGAATCAGAAACCAGAGTCTGAGCATTGAATTGGCCACTACTGTACCTCTCTTTCACCACTCTTGGCTTGACATCTCCTGGAAGTCATAAAATGGAAATGAGTGAGAAATGCAGGTGCCACATTAGTTCCCCCAGCTTTTGGCAGTGCTGTGCTGGTCATGCAGGCAAGGGAGGTTTTCTCCAGGGGAGTGGACAGGACCACAGTCCTCCAGAGCTGAGCCAGAACCCTTGATCTTCTCCTGTAGGGCAAGAAACCACCTTGTGAAGCCTTTGAGATAACTAAATACTGCCTTAAACAGGGAGTTTGCAGAGGTGCCGAACCCCACATGTATCACCAACACAGCTTGCAAGTGACTCTCCCCTCCCGACCCCTTCCAGACAGGTGCTTTCCTCCCCCTCGCTCTTCTTGCCACAACCTTGTTTTTAATTCAGTTGCTTCCTCTTTTTTTTTGGAGGTTTACCTCTGAAGATGTCCTAGGCATTGGTGGCTTTGGTTCTCTCAGCCCTGAGGAGGGATTTATCTGCGAGTAGTTTTAATACCAGCTGCTCAGTTCTGTTTCTTCCCAAGCTGATTCTTACCAAAGATTCTTCAAATCCGATTCTTACCGAAGTGTTGAGAGGCTGCTTTGTGTGAACATGGTTGTAGCAGGAAGAATCTGGGCATAGGGAACTGGGTCAGCTCCCTGGTCCTTGCTCCCCGCCTTGTTTCTCCGTGGAAAACAGGAAAGCTGATGGTGAAGGCAGAGGGGACCTGCTGGAAGCAAGGACAGGTGTCACCATTGCTGCCAGTGCTGAGCACCCAGCCTCGCCAGGGACAAAAAGGCTCACTGGGTGTGCCAGTGGGTCCCCCTTGGGGCTGTGGAGCCTACTGGGGTCTTGACAGTCCCCATCCCATTCTCTCTTTTTATTTCCTCCTTGTGCAGTGCTGTGAAGACAGGGATGTTCCTGACAGGGCTTCCTGCTTTTCAGCAGGGCGCTATTTTCTCCCTGAGTGTCCTGTGACCCTCTCTTACTAATGCTATAATGGGATTAATGTTGCTGACACTTCCCGTGGGGTAATCATCTCATAAATTCCCCCTTTCTGGGGTTGTTCTCCTAGTGCGGGCATTTTCCAGCTAATAATATGAACCTGAAGGCTGTGCAAATTGATTCGTGGGGAGCCTGACCTCCCTGTCGGGAATGACAAAGCGCCGTCCGAGAGGCTTAGAAATAGCTGTCCCAGGCTGCTGCCTGGGCTTAATCCCGCTGAGCCACTTCTGTTCTTGAAAAGGACCTCTCCTGCCAGGCTGCATCCAGTCCCCAAGAGCAGACGACATCAATCCGAGGGGATTCCCTGCCGGACAGAGGACTGGGAGGGGAGGACCCACAGCTCCGCTCAGCTGGGGGCTTCTCCTGCTGGTGCTTTCATTAGCTTGAGTAACTGAGATTGGTGTCTGTCTGAGTGAATCAAGGGTGAAATGCTAGCTCATGATCATTAGTAATCAGTAGGCATTGTTCAATAATTAATAAATTAATGATACTCAGTTTGAAGAGGGATTTTTACTTAGATGTATCCATCTCCTGTTTGCACACCAATATTGTATTTGTGAACTAATGCTAAACCAACTTCAGTAAAATGTCAATAACCTGCTTCATTTTACTGCACTCACCGTAAGTACATCTTTCAGTACAGCTACGACCATCTACCCAGTCACTTCATGTATGACATCCCTTGATGCCACATGACGTCACTTACTCACTGATGGTATTTATGACATCACAGCAGGTAGCATCATTTACATAGGTTGCAGAATTTACATGCATCACATCATTTATTTAGTGGCTTTGTCCATGATACCATTTAACACCAAAAGGCATCATCAACTCAGTGCCTTCGTGATACAGTTTTGGTATCATTTTGACAACATATGGCACCATTTATTCAGTGTCTTTAAGCTAAACCTGAAGTTAAATGGGGTTGTGCTGACCATGACGGTTTTAAAAGCGTTAGAAAGAGAAATGGCAGGAGTGTTCCTTGCTCCAAATTTGTACAGTGCTTCGCAGTCCCACAGGATTTTGTCCTTGTCCCCTGACGGGGGCGTTGAGGACAACAGTAGCAGTAGCACACCAAAAAATAAGAATTGAATATGTCATGGCTGGAGTCAAGCAAAGAGCTCAATGAATTCACATGCCATGGTCTGAAGAAACAATGAAGCAGGGCTTTTAACTGCAATACAAACAATAAAAGAGACCAAAATATCTGTTTCCAAAGGATGCAGTAGATTGCGATTCAGCTCTTGTAATATTCAAGCAAGTGATTAATGGTGGGATGGCCTCATCTTCTCAGATCAGCAAAATTATCTGGTGATCTACTGAAGACAAACAGCATTATGCGTGCAATATTTTCCTCCTGTTCGTTTCAGATCGTTAGAAAAATACATAAACTCATTTCTGTAATTAATCTGTTTTTAATGGCTGATTGCTTCTGATTAAAACAGCATGTGTCTTTGGGGGGAAATGCATCAAAATGTGAAAAAAAAGGAGGAATGCTTAACAGGGGCAGAGCAATGACAACCATTTCCCCTTTTAAACAAGAAGAAATAAAAATGAAAAAGAGGCATGAAAGAGAGTAAGAGAAGGAAGAAAAGGCAAAGGAGACAACAAGCCATTGGTCACAAAGGGAGGACCCGCAGGGTTTTCCAGAGGCTGGCTGTGCTCAGCTCAGGGCATCCCGCCCAAGCGGAGAGTCCCAGCGGGGCTGGGCCCCCTTCTCCCAGGTCCTCGGCACATCTTTGGCTACATCACTCTGTGCTGCCTCCTCTTTCAAGGAGCAAGCGCCTGCTCCCAGCAAAGCTTGTCGAAACCTTCAGCGCTTTCCCACATTGCATATTGCTTCTCAGCAGAACAGTCCCCAGTGCCAGGTCATGGAGTGAATGGTTTTAGCTGGGAGAATTTTAAGCCACGCTTTTCACGGGGACGATTTTAATGCTGGTGCTGGCATGTGCTTTTTGTCCCTCTCACTGAGTTGAAAAGGAGTGTGTCTGAGGGAGGGCACCGTGCTACCCCCTCCATGTCAGATCGGAGGAGATGGATACGGCAGCATTAGGACAGCAGCTCGACAGGGCCGTTATCCCGGTGCTCTTGCAGGCTGTGGTAGGAGTTCTGATCTGATCTGCTTTGGAAGTCTTACTGAAACTGCACCTCACATGCTGCAGCCTTCATTTTTTTTCCCACAGTGCTAGTGCTGGTCAGTCAGAAAGCTTTTTTCCCAGGACCCCTAACATTAATTGTGAATAAAGAAACACAAAACTGGATTTGAATCATTGCTGTGTTGCAGAGCTCTGCTTGCCCTTCCTATTGCCATTTGGAGACCTTCTGACTCTTGACAACTCCCTGAAAGGAGGTTGGAGCCACGTGGGGTCCGTCTCTTCTCCCAAGGAACAAGCAACAGGACAAGAGGAAACAGCCTCAAGTTGCACCAGGGGAGGTTTAAAAACGTCTTCCCTGCAAGGGTTGTCAAGGCCTGTCCCAGGCTGCTGTCCTGGTTTGGGTGAGAACAGAGCTGGTTCTGTTCAGTGATTTTATTTTCCAGCTCAGCTCTTCTAACTGCACTGTCTGAAGTCAGCAGCCTGTTTTCCCAGGCAGTGTCTGCTGCTGGCAGTGATAACACCCCATGGTTAGAGTTACTGCCAAGGGTTGGTGTGCAGAGCAAGGCCACTGCTGGGTCTTGTGTACTAAATTGGGGGGTGCAGAAAGTGAAAGGCTGCACCTGCATGGAGGAGCGGACAGGGCAGGTGACCCCAAACTGACCAACGAGGGATTCCAGCCCATAGACATCCTACCGGATATAAAGCAGAGGGATCCGAAGGATCTATAGCCGCTCGCTCTCTGGGTGCTCCTGGGCTCCTCTCCCCTCTTGGCCCTCTTTGCCAGCTTTACTGGGCTTGGCTCTTTCAGTTCCTTCCTTGGAGCATCCCAAGAGGACTCTGCCCATTCTGCCTTCAATCCCAATCGCTGTGTTCCTGAATCCCGTACCAGAATCCACCCCCTGAACACAGCTCCCGTCTGCTGTGGGGCCCAGTCTGGGACTCCCCCAGTGCCTGCTCCACAGCGTCAGTGGTGACGGTGATGTGATTGCCAGCAGGGGGTTGGGTTCGATACCGGTTTTGCATATATTTCTATTTTTATTATTATTATTATTTTCATTCAAGCTGTTCTAGTTTCCTTTTCTAATCGCTAAGTCTCTCTCCCTTATTCCCTTTCTCTTCCCCTTTGGGGAGGGAGG
>JANHFY010003251.1:17315-42797 GCA_027560095.1 Chloroceryle inda
GCAATGCCTTTAATAACCTAATTTATCTTCTGGTCAGCCCCAGAGAGGTCAGACAGTTGGACAGGATGAGTGTTGTAGGTCTCCTCCAACTGAAAGTCTAGTTCTGTTCTATTAGTCTTTTCTATTTTATTTTATTCTAAGCTATTATCTTCTACTCTGTTCTAACCACAAAGAAGACTCTAGAAACTGCCTTGAAGATATTAAGTGCTGCATTTATGTACAGAGTAATTGATTCTAAATGTTTTATTCTTGAACCAAGGAACTGTAGTAGTGCATAAATAAGAGACTTTTGCAACCTGGTGGTAACAAGTGCACACTGTATCCTTTGATTTGGGAATTGCTGCCCATTGCTACCAAGTTTTGCCCGTCCTTTGCCCAGCTGTGAAAGATATGCTCCACCCAGAAGCCACAGCTTGTCCCCATCTGTGTCCCAGTGGGGCAAAGAGCTGGTCCCTGCAGAAAGGGCCAGCAGCCCCAGAGCACCCTGGCCGGTACCTGTGGGCTGCCTCCCTGGAGGTTTTACAGGGCTTTTTGATGTGGGAGGAGCGCCCACATCCCACTGAAACCTGCGTCAGGGTTGACTAAGGTCTGAGCCACGTCTCCAGTGCACTGTTTGGTAACAGAGAGGATGTCTCCCCTGATTTCCTGGAGGGCAGGGGCTGCCAGGGTGCTATTTGGGCTTTTTTTCTTGCCTTTCATCTTGGAAAAAGGGCAGGGGGCTCAGCTGTGAGCACCTGGGCTGCCAGTGTTGCCCTGACATGAGGCTTGTAGGGGTCTCAGCATCACCTCAGGACCACCTTCCTTGGGCCATCACCTCACGAGAGGCCTTGGCATAGCCTGATGCCATGAGCTGGCACCAGCACTGCCTGCAATACCAGCTGCCTGCAGGTGATCTCTAAAAATACTGGTTGGGCATCTGACACCTGCCAGTTTCCTTTTAGTCAGAGAGTCCCCAACACTCAGTTTTATCCGTTCTTCCCTGCCCTGAGACAACCCCTAATGCCACTGCCTCCACCGAGCACAAATAATGTGCAGGTAACTCCGTGCTCAGCAGGAAATCCTCAGCTCTGCTGTGGCTGCTGAAAGGTTGCAAGGTGCAGCTGTAACCTTCAAGCACGCACCAGGAAAAACATCTGGTGCACTTTTCAGTGAAGTCTTTAATAACATTTATTAATCCACACCCACTGCTGACCTGGGATGATCATATGATATATTACCTCAGGGTGTCTATTTTTGTTTTCAGTTATCAATGGCTTGTTAATCTACAAAGAGAATTAGGGCACAGTAATTGCACAGGCATGCTTGGAGAGGCCCAGATAGTTTCTTCAGTATTTGAAGCACAGTTTTGCTTGTCTCTTCTTTTTCTTTTTTTTTTTTTTTTATTTCTGTCTTTTTTTTTAGGACAAATTAAATACATCAGATGAATAAATCAATGGCTACATCTCCTTCCCGGGAGAAGCAAGCAGTTCTGTGTGTCTTGCTAGAAGTGAGTTGTCCTTTATGAATTTTTGAAAAGCCTCCTATTAATTTCCTTTTTCCTGAAGTAAAAATGTTTAATCATCAACATGTTTAAAGTCTATATTACATAGAGCAATCAAAAGGAAACTTATGAAATATGCATTTAAGTATTGCCTTTCAATCTCATCTCATTATACTGATCTCATCTCATTCTCACATTTGTTATGTACATCCTGTTGAAAAAAAATATATCCCACCCAAGAGGGGGAGTAAACTCTACTGGGAGATTTATTAGTAGGCAGGGTGTCTCCTTCACACACAAAAGAGCACTCAGCCTCTGCTATTCCCTAACACAAAATAAATAATGCAAAGACCCTTTGAAACTACAAGAGTATATGAGGAAAAAGTGATTATAACAAGACTCATGAGGCTGCTGTAGCACCTTGAGTGAATCCAGGCTGGGAGGGCTGCACCACTGGGTGCCTGCCCATCTCCAGCCTTCTCCATCCGGGAGAAACAAGTTTTCCTTTTACATGTCTGGAAGTCACCCACTGAAATATCCCTTAAACTTTAACCTGGGGAGGAATGTGGCTTCCCTCCAACCGTGCTGCTGAGCTGGGCATAGGAAAGGGGAGAAAGGAGAGGTAGGAAAACAGTCCCTACTAGTGGGGGTAGAAAGTCAATACTGGAGTGTATGCATAAAAAAGTCTACCCCAGTTTCTCGTGTGCTTCCACTGTGCCCTCCCCGATCACAGTGCACCAATGTCTCTTGCTCCAATGTTTCTTTTTTCTCTGGTTTGTCACTGCCCTCATCCCCACACTCAGCACGGAGGTCAGGCCCAAAGAACTCAAGGGTACCACCACGTCCTGCCAGCCAGGACAGCTGTCCTCTGTAACTGCCTTCACACAAGCAGGAAACTCAGCATTAGAAAACCAAATGCAATGCAAATCTCTTCATAAATAAACACTCATATCCTTCCAATACATCCCTTTCCTGCAAGGCATGCTAGAACACCCCTTCAGATGGCTTTGGCACTGCAAAGCTACCGTTGCCAGGCTTTTAGGGCCAGCCACCTGGATCTGCAGCATCACCCATAAGGGAGAGCAGCCGACGATGCTGCTGGGGGGACAACCAGCACTCACCCCCATCAGCACTGGCTGATGTGCCATGGCCCATGCACCACGTGTTTAGGAGTAACAGCTCCAGGCACCAGAGTCCTCCAGACACATCAGCACAGGGCTAAGGCCCTCCCATACCAGGTCAAGTGAGGCTACGGGGCAAGCAGAGCCGTAGCTGCTAAAAATTAACCTGGCTCAAAATCTGGAAGTTCAAAATAAATTTTATTTTTCCGAGTGAGCTTACTGTTCTCCAGCTCTCAAAACAATAATTGACCCCACTTTAAGGCAACGTTCTCTCAAAATCAGTGATAAAAGCTGCTAGAAATAACCAAACATGAGAAGGAGCCTGAGGAATCCATAAATGACAAACCTTGAAAGTGGGGGTGATGAGGTGTCAGAATGCCTCAAGAAAATTACTAAGGCAATAGAAAAAAGTTTGGAAGACCTCAGCAGGAGCCCCAGGCCAGGGAGGTGCTCCAGGCAAAGCTGGGAAAATCTACCAGTGAGAGGAAAGCAGTTGGTGCAGAGGATGAAGTCAATGATCAAGTACAGGAATGTTACAGGATCTTCTGCTTTGGGACCCCAGCACTGAATCCGTGCAGATGTGGACAGAAAAGGTCCCTCTTTTCCAGGTGAGAGGGGTAGCATTGAGTTCTCCCATGCTCCAGGAGCACCCCTCAGGGGCTGGCAGATGAGCCAGGGGGTTCACATGATGCTCCTCAGCCTTCCCCCAGGCAGAGCAGTTTTTCAGCTGTAGGGGCAGAGGGGAGAACTTGTGTGCAAATAAAACGGCTCCCCTCACACCTTTCACTCCACAAGGAAAATACAAACATGTGGCAAGTTCCACAGGATTACTAATTAATACTATCACTTCACATCTCCTTAATGCTTATGATTTTATTTATGGCAATTTACTTAAAATTGATGGCTATGAGTTTACTCATGGTAGTTAACCCTGGAGTCCTCCAGGACAAAAATCAGTCTCTGAGCAGAGCACCTTCTTAGCTCAGAGACTTGTGGCCTGAGGTATGGAACAAGCTCTGCACATCTATGTTACACCTTAGCTTATGCACCATGAACCTAAAATCACTTGGGTTTTTTGTTCCCATAGTTCTGTTACTTTTGGCTGTGAGTCACCAGCTCACACAGCACAGGGTTGAGGGTTTTTTTACATCACTGCTCCTCTAACATTCCTCAAGCAAGAGAGTCTCCTTAGCAGGCTAAACTTATCTACAAATAGGACAATAGTGCAAAACCAATAATGCTAAAAAGCAGTCAGCAAATATCTGGCTTTTTTAAGAGTTTGAGAAAAGTCATGGTAGTAAAAGTGGATGCACCTGGATCTGCACTGAGATGGCTCTTTTCTCACCAAGGTAAGACTTCTTCCCCTTTACTGTTTTCTTGGTCAAAACACAATTGCTGATTTTAGCACGTGTGTTTTGCTCTTTTGTACGAGGATAGATCGTGCTGATCTTACTCCATCAGGGCAAAAGTACAGCCAAAGGTTGTTTGGCCCCAGGGACGTGTCCTCGTACAGTTGGATGCTGTGCAAACCTGCTAAATGGCAAGGACTCCAATATTATGTATGAATTGGCTCGCTCTCTGTTGGCAGAGACGGGGAAGAGCTGCGCAGATGCACATTTCCTTCTTCCATCAGCCAGTAACAGCTCATCTTTTTTATTGACCTGGAAGCAAGCACAGGAGGGATAAACACAGCAGACTGTGTCTCCCTGATCTCCTACCAAACAACAGACAGGGAAGTGAGTCCTTTGCTGCTGGTAGCAGCTGAGTTTTCTCCATCATCTTCCTTCAGCACAGCGTACGAGGGTTTGTGCCGAGCGTGCCCGGGCTCGCTGGCGAGGCTCCTGCGTAAGCACCGCACCGGGGGCCATGGCTGACTCACTGGCAGCTCCTGATGCCATTCCTCATCTCTGGCAGGATATGGGAAATGTGTCAAGCCTGGCACACAATAGTAAACATATTTCTTTGGGCTGGCTTTGGTGCTTTTACCAGCCCGTTTTAGTTTGGGCAGTTTGTAAAGGAAGCTTTTAAGACAGAAGACCAGAAAACACACTGGTGTGGCTCAGTAAATGCAGAGATGACTTCAGCAGCCTGTGTTGAGTAACAAAAGACTTTTTTTTGTTTGTTTTTTTTGTTGTTGTACAACACCAAAGTATCATCGAAGTGCTCTGAAGGGAGGTTACTCTTATGAATCACGACATGAATGAGCAGTTAGTGGGTGCATTCGTGAGCGCCCTACGAAACAGGAAATGGCTCTTTCAGGTCTCCTCACAAAAGGAAGTGAGTCTGAAGTTTGCTAAATTTACAGAGAGAACGTGTGTGAACTTCATCTAGGGCAGGGGATGGGGGGAAGAATCCCTTTTCTTTCGCTGTGGATTGATACACCAACTCTGCATGCTTCTGTTCATAACTTTTAACAACAAAGCAAGCTGTGGTGCTGAGGGCTGCCCACAGCTGCCTGCCTGCAACCCTTGGCTGGTGTGTGCACGTGGCCAGAAAGATTCTTCTGGCTTCAGCATCCCCACCCTCACTGGGAAAATGAGAGCTTGTCTGTGTCCCTAAGGTGAAGGCATGAGCTGGCACAGGGGGAGCATCACCACACCTCTCTGCTCAGGGTGTCCTTCCTTCCTCCTCTGCCTCACAAGCCAGCTGCCTGCAGAGCAGGGGTACACCAGACTCAGAGGGCACGTCAGCACTCCCAGCTCGGGGCTGGATGTGGCTCGTTTTCAGTTCAAAGAAACAGGTTACATCTTCAAAGGCACGGGTGCTGCACCCTGGAGTTGAGTGAAGGTACTTCAGGTTCAGACTTGGAAGATTTGGATGCAGTGGGACACAGGGTATGGGGGCTGGTATGGTCCTGTGGCCTTCACACCCTAATGGTCAAAGGAGGAAAAATCAGGGTCTCCCCTTGAGGTTATTTTTCCTATCCAGGCATGATGAACTCATCACTACCTTAAAAAGCACACTGAGTGAGCCCCCGAACCAAGACAAAGTGCTCACATGCAGCCCTCCAGCATTTATTTGCATGGCAGTCTCAGGTGTGCAGGCCACCTCCCTTGGGTAGAAGAAACGATGACCCAAGTGCTACAGGACAGCAGGATGACATCACATCTGCCCTCTCTGCCAACAAGTGTATAGCAAGTGACCTGTCTTGTTCCTTCCTGGGGCTGTCCTACACACTTCAGGTTAGTATTGCTGATCAAGATCTGGACACTCAGACTACACCTGAAGCACATCCTCTAGCTCTAGTCTCTCTAAATTGAATTCATAGGTCATGTGCAGGCTTACCTCACAGTATAAAGAGAAGCTCCCTGCCCAAGCTGCCCCATTGACCCCACTGTCATTTTCACAGAGGGCACAAAGACTCTGGGACTGAGTCTGAGCACAGCTCTGGCTGCTGCATGGCTGTTCTGAGGTACACAGGAGCAAGTCACCTGCAACTGATCTTCTCTCCAGAAGATCCAGCTGATAACAAGACCATGCCTCAGTGACTGGACCTAGTGATGGAGCATCACATCCAGCTTACCTGCAAAGCTGGAGATGGCCCACATGACTGATTTGCTTTGTGTATTAACTGGTTGATTTAGGCCTTTAAAAGCACCCAAAATAAAAGGCCAGGAAGAGTTAAGAGAGCCTGAGAGCTTAGTCTGGCACAGGCATTACAGCTCTGTTTCCCAAGCAGAAAGGTGGTGTTTGAGGAAGACTGGTAACCAGTTTGAGGAAGACTGGCAACCAGCTGTGAGACATCCTGAGCCCACTTTTCGTTTCTCCAGCTTTCAATACCAATGCAATGGCTACCAGTAACACCAGCTTGAAAATGTGGCACGAGAACAGCGTTCCAGTAGAATCCATGAACTTCAAGACAAGATGAAAGTTCAGAACAGACTCCAGTCTTTAGCCAGAGACAGCCAGTAATGAACTTTGCAGACATGAAGCAGGAGAAAACATCACAATTGCATCAATCTACCAGCACTGCTTCCAGGAAGAGCTTGAGAAAGCTCCAGCCAATTTAAGAACCATACGGAGTCAGAAAACCACCAGAATCAGCTGATGGTACAGGCCTCAGAGGATAAGGGTTTGTACACGATTAGAAACACCTCTACTTCTGTTAAAACAACTGCTGTTCTATACTTAAGATACTGTTATCAAAGGTTTTCCTTGTAAACAAGAAGCTTTTGTACCTGTCAAACCCCCCTGCAGTGGGGCTGACCTATCCAGCTGCCAGGCCATCCAGGTGCAGTAGCTGACCCAGCTTGGAGATGCTACACCCAGGAAGGTCGGGCGGGAAGCCGCGCAGGCCTCCCCAAGGAGACAGAATGCTCTTTGTCAACAGCAGTTTATGGTGATACAAGTGGCTTTACGAGGAACTTGGGATCTACAGGAAGGCACAGAAGTAACTTTTACAAGACAAGACAAAAAAAAAAAAGGCAGCAGCACATGGACCAGGAGGTCCTATTTGTTCTGAAGCAAAAGTGCTCACACAGATCCCTCTGCCAGGGCTAATAAACAGAGCAGCAGGCCCCTCCAACTCACAGGGTGTTCTCTTCTCTAGGTCTCAAACACAATTCCCTCTGTGTCAGTCTTGCTCTTTACTTCACTGCTGTTCCAGCTCTCTTCAGTGGCGACGGGTGCAATGAAAACCACACCAAACCACTTCAGTTACAACCTCTGCTCCTCAGCCTGCATCTGGGGCCTTCAGCAGTTAGCGCCCCGAGTCTCAGCTACAGCTTTGCAATGAACACTCGTGGCAAGGTGCTGTGTTTTTATTCAAGGCTGCGAGATGGCATGTAGCTACCTGGGCTGACAGGGTTATTCCAGGTTGGTGATGCTCCCTCTAGCAAAAGGAGAGGCTACGCTGTCCACTTTTACTCAGACAATACACACACTACCTCTGGGAATTGCCATGCCAGGGTTGAGGGCTGCAGAGGTCAACCTGATGATCTCCCATTCCACGACTTCCACATGCTGCAGTGTGAAGTTGCGTTTCTCAGAGGGAGCCCTGCCCTCTGGCTCCAGGGTACCTAACCACCACTCTGAGAACACTGGCTTCTCAGGTGCAGACTCCAGTTCAAGTGGAAGGATGACCAAACTGTTGCTGGGGAGGCACAGTGAGGAATATACCAGGTTTAGTTCACGTTGTAAAACCCACATGCAAAGTCCAGCAAGAGATAACATATGCCTGCACAAATTAGTTCCATGCCTCTGTGTAGACACTTATTCATGAACAGTGGTCACCTGCTCTCCTCTTCCTCAGTAGGAAAGTCTGTGCCAGGAGAGCTGAATGTTTACACTCCCTTGCACTCTTGCCAGTAGGGAACTTTTTTTTTAATTTCCTGTACTTGTCAAAACCAGAAAACAAAGGGAAAGGATTTCAGTTAAGATTATCTTGCTCACCTTTTGGAACCATCTCATCATCATCTGTGTATGCAGGTGCTTGAAGACAGTTATTTCCTGCCAGACAAACGCGTTCTGTTTTGATCTCAGCAGTGTAAATATGCAGGTGTGGTCAAGTAAGAAGTATTGAAGTGCTACTTAACCCAGGAATTTTTAAACGTGCACATGCATACATATGGAAACTGATGAAGAGTAAGAGCTGCTGCGTTTTGCATGAGTGTTAGACTGGACAGGAAAAATCTTACCTAGGTCTCACAGGCAGTGAGAAGAAAGAGAAGAGGTTACAACTGCATCAAAAAGAAGAATGAGGAAAGCAGACCTTGGTGGAGGCTACTTGGTAATTCAGGTATTTTCACACCTAATCGTGTTCTTAAATGCCAGGGTGGCATATGCCAAATATTACTGAGAAAAATACAGGCATTTAAAGCTGCATTCTTACCTCAGTGGCAATCATTTTCTCCAGGGTATGAGAATGTGTAAGTGAAGGACTACACTGTTAAGGGAAGGAAGAGCCCTACGCTTGTATTGCAAGAGTGGGGAAGCAGAGCAGTTAGGGCTGACTGATATTTCTCAAGTTTTCTTCCCATTATTGACAAAAACACTGCTTTGATCCTCCCAAGCCTGTTTGAACTACATTCGTGAACTAAAAGGAGAAAACAAAACCACACACCCCCCAAACCCCACACGAGAACTCTGCTCCCTTTGCTAAATCAACATCCATCTTTACCAGCCTAAAACAATCACGAAATCACTCACTGAGCACGTTGGGAGGTACTGTTTTTCTGCCTGAGGCAACCACATGCCTTATGCCTGTATTTAAAAGAGTTGGCCCATTTTATAATGCCCACACAGGCTGGGATTTGCCTTGCCAAGGTCTGTCTGCTTTTCTCTGTCTGTCTGCAGAATACACTTAGCTGGGATACCTAACCAAGTAATAACAAAGATGTTTAAAAGTATTTTGAATCAGATTTACTTTGTATTTTGTGCCCTGCTCTTTTTATAAAGTTACAAGCACACATTTAATTCCATCCTTCCCCCATTCCTCACATGCAGTGATTAATTTAGGAACATTTAAGACTCAGTGGCACAGCTTTAGATTCTCCTAGTTGCTCAGATTACAGTAACTTGGGACAGGATGCTTCACAAAAGAGTAACTTGTGGAAATGGCAACAAATGCTGTAAGGGCTTTATTGTGCAAAGATTTCAACATGCTGGAAATCCTTTTGTATTTCCCTTCGCTTCACTTTTTCCTCCACTCCCCTGGGTGCAAATAAGGAAACAGCAAAGTTATTCTATAGCTGGTTCCCACCACTGTAACACTCTGGTTCCCATTGCGCTGTGCGCTCAAGCAAGAACAAGAACAAACATTAACAGCTCCATTCCCATCCATCTACTAGACAGGAACTCACAGATGCTTCATTATATACCTCCTGCTGGCACTGATGAGGCAGAAGATTTGTATCGAAAGGAGGGGGAGCCTGGGACAACACACAAGAGTCATTGTCATTGTTCTCATTCATAATTCTATTAGCTAATGTTAGCCAAAACATCATGCTACGTTCGGCTTTTCCTCGCTGATAAAAAACACAGGCATTGTCAACAGCATCTTGAGAACCTTTCACAAACTGTGCAAGTGTCACACATCTGAGTTTAAAGAGGAGAAGGGAAAAAAAACCCAGGACCATTCCGTGTAATTGGAATTTTATTTTATATATAAATAACAAGAGACTGAGGGATTTTGAGACTTGCTACTTGCAGTGCTGATCCTGCAGTGGGGACGAGTGTGGGCAGACATGGTTCCCACTGCAGAACTGAGGACAAGGTCTCAAGACTGACCCAAGATACGTAGTGTCCTTTCCCAGATTCCATACCAGAAGCCCAAGCAGCACACCGTCGGTCATTCCTGAGGCACAAGGCAGATTAGTCACATTCAAAATCAAAATGGATTCAGATGGTTTCCCTCTTTTTCTTGGGAATTGTTGCTCATATCTCTATTTCTTTATTCACCTATAACCAAAGAAGGAGGACAGAGGATAAGGGGGAGAGGGAAGGAGGGAGAGAGCAGAATTAAATATTTTAGACCTTTTCTTTCTGTTATCAAAGTGCCATTAAAACTTTTTTTTTCTTCTGATGTGGCAAGTTGATCAAAACCTACTGGAGGAACATTCTCAATACCAATTTACTTCTAGTAGAGACATTTAACTCTTCATATTACTGATAGCAGCATACTAATGATTATGTCTGCTCCAGAGAACTTGACTCCTGCAGCTAAACTGTATGGAATTACAAAAGGGAGAGAACACAGCAACAAAACACCAGCAGAAATCTTGTGTAACAAACCAGCTTTCTCAAAAAGAATTCTTTTTCATTCCCACCAAATGCTTTTTTTATCAAATCTCACTTACTCCAGTGTAAAGCTAGAGTAATTTAACTCGAAGCAATGGAATTGTGTAAATGTAGAACCTGAACAGAATGAAAATGAGTTCTGCTGTCTTCATGGAAAAACACAAAGCCATGCCACTTCTATGCAGCTGTTCACAACAGCTGGATAAAATCAAAGCTCGCTTCTCCCACGATGGGATGTGGTTTCAGCTGCAATTTGCATATAATTACTGCTGACAAACATAGGAGAATAAAGGAGGTGCAATGCTGCTGGTTTCAGAACAGACAAATATGTTACGGTCTCCAACCCGAAGTGATTTTGTCCTTGGCTAACCAGTCACAATTCCGAGACCCGTGTTGTGGCAAAGCTTGGAGGAAAATGGGATTGTATTTCTATTAGTGACCAGATTCAACTAGGAATACTGCCAACAGTTGAAAATACAGTAAGAGTTTCAGAACTGATCTCACTCGGAATAAACAAGCATGTTTTTTCAAAGATCACAGCAGTCTTCTCCAACCTTTGGGATCACCCAAATCCAACACCACATCTGGACTTGGCCACGGAGTTAAATAACTGGGTTTGTTTTCAAGCAAAAGCAAGAGATGGCCACCCCCACAGAGCAGCTGAAAACTGATACTAAACTGAACTTCCACCATCTGGTTGCTCTAGGTCAAAAATCCAGTAGCTCTATTTATGCATCTTCTCTGAAACATCAAGCAAGGAGATTTCAAAACCAGCAGCACTCAGGTACTTTGAGCACCTGAGCCATTATCTTCCCTCTCTAAAAAGAAGGCCAGTAGAACATCTGCAGCAGCTTTTGGTGAGGTTTTCCTCAAAGCTTACTTTTAAAGCGTGACTATATTTATGATTAAAAGCCTGAGGACAAACAGTCTGGATAACAACTTCAGTCTAAGTCTTCCTGACAGCTTTTGCTCCTTTACTTCCACCCACCAACCCCTAAAAAGAAAGTATGCCTTAAGCAAAAAGGACTGGCATTTCAGAAAGTCAGTCATGACCCACCAGGAATTAGATTCACCTAGTAAGAAATGCTGAAAGAAAAGAAAAGCTGTTTATGGGTTTCTCTTTGGAATGAACCTTGATATTTGTACACTGTCCCACATACATACATTTTAGAGAATTTTTGAGAAGTTTTTCTTCCTCTTGGTTCTCCTGGATATCTTTACTCAAAACAAAGCTGTTCTTTTTTGTATTTTTTTTATTTTACAGGGCTATTTTATAAAATACTGGGACAACACATATTCTTAAAGACTTTATGTTCACATGTCTGAAGGAAAAACTGCTGTGCTCAGTAAATCAGCCAGTCAACATACCTTTTTGCTCTTGGGAGAATTAGCTATAGCAATGAAAAAATCATTAAGGGAAGCACAACATTAGAAACTAGTTTTGCTTTTAAAGCTGAACATGTGACAGCAGAATGCTATTGCTCAGCAGATGTGTGCATCCCCATCCCTGGAGACATTCAAGGTGGGGCTGACAGAGCTCTGAGCACCCTGCTCTAGGTGAGGATGTCCCTGCTCTCAGCAGGGGGTTGGACTGGATGACCTCCAGAGCTTCCTTCCAACCCAGACATTTCTATGTTCCCTCACATCTGCAAACATTTGTGACTGGTGATGATACATGAAAGAAAAATCTGATGCAGTTTTCTAATTCCAGACTCCATTTATGCAGTTAGCAGTTAAGAAAAGAACTTCTCTGGTAACTGGAACACTGCAAACAGAACTAACGAGGGGTCCCAACAATGATAGGATCACTTTCTGATGAAAAATAAGTCTTTCAAGTAATGTGAAAATAATATAGGGCAAAGACAAGCAGTGAGAAAACACGTTCAGAAAATACTTCCTTTATCAACTGATAACAGAGAAGGCATTATCTGCTATTTTGCACTTTAGTAATAAGCCTCAAATACAGAGCAGTTTTTGTCCTGTGAATCTGAACCATATTTAAAAAGTTGAGAGGGTGGCTTTGTTTTGCTATTCTGGAAACTGCAACCACAGGACTTGCTTTAGTTTAGAAAGCATCCCAGTGGCCAAGTCAGAATCAGAACTGGCATCTCATCTTGAGTTTCTGGCTGAGAGAACTGTGAAGTGCTGCCTCCATTTCCTCCATCATTCCTTCCTGGCTGATGAAGCTCATCTCGTTAGGGAGGTGCTTCAACAAGAAAGGTCAAACACAGTGAACTGCAGAGGCTGTAAGATAACACTGCACTGTACCTTGGCACTGAAAAATCTTCAGGGAAAAAGCAAAATATTAGCAGGGAAGAGTTTTCTTTCCCCTCCTTCATACCTGCACTGGTGTGACAAAGAAGGCAAAAAGATTTTTTGATGTAGGAGGCAGAAGTGGCAAGGGAAGAAGCCAAACAACCCACTGAAAAAACAACAAAAACAACCACCAAAAAAACCCCACAAACAAACAAGCCCAAACAAACAAAAAAACCCCAACATCCCAATTTAGGGATGCCTTCCTAAATTAATTCAGAACCCTCAGAAGAGACATTTATGCATATGCTTGAAAAGTGTTAAGACAAATATAATAATTACCTCTCTTCCCCTCTTTCTTCATCAATATGATAAAGATAACTACAAGCCAAACTGAAAAATGTTCAGCTTTTCCAGGTAATTTTGCTGCTGTAGCCACATACTCTTTTTAGTCTTTATCCTTTACCTGTTTGATGACAAGTGATCTAGTGTTCTACTTCCGGGCTCGCTCTTCATTTGAAGCAGCGTGGATTTCCAGGTGCTTCTCACCATCTGCATCAACCTGGAGGAGGGAAAAATATGCACAAAATTTCACTTGAGGCAATTCACAATTAATGTTTTTGCCAGAACAGAAACCCTCTTCAAAAGCTGAAACAAAAACTTCTTGCAAAATCAAGTGGGTGATGAGACTAATTCAGTACAAATATGACCCTCTCCCAAACCGTCTCTATATTTTGGTCTTCCTGAGCAATTAAAGCATTGGAAAGAACAAGTAGTTCAACAGAAAAGCTTTAATTGCCTCACTTTGCCTGCACTAATAACAGAGGATGAATTCCCACAGAGTAGATGCTCTTTTGCATTCTCTGAATTCTGTGTGGATTTATACAATAGGTCTCTTTTAGTGCATATCCTTTGAGAGAGTGTTTTCACACTTTCCCCAAAGTAAATGATAGAAATCAAAGAACAAAGAGAGGCTTGTTAGGGAGCCTGGTCTATCTATTTGCCAAGTATGCTATAGCCAACAGGCACTTGATTATAATTATAAATAGATATCGATTAAAGAAAATACTTAAGAGCCACAGATGTGGCATGGGGACTGAAGCACAGGACATACAAAGCCAGGCTGAGATATGTGGGGCTGCTCAGCCTGGAGGAGACCAGACAAAGGCAGAACACAATTGCCAGCCTCAGCTCCTTAATAGACATTCACATATTTGGAAGAGCCAAGCTCTTCTCAGAGGTTCACACCAAGATGACAGAGAACAGGGGATGCAGGAGCATGGCAAATGTCTATTAGATCTAACAGGGGATGGGTACCAGGGGAGGGTGGGGTATCTCATCACTGATCAAGCACTGAACAGGTTTTCCAGATGATGTTTTGAATCTCCAGCCTTGGAAATACTCAGCACTTGACTGTTCAAGCCTGAGCCACCAAATCTAACTCTGAAGCTGTCTCTGCACTGAACAGGGGGTTGGATGAAATGATCAGAGGTGACACCCAGCCTCAATTATTCTTAAATTCTGCACATGAAAATTAAACAGCACTTTTCTTTTTACTCTAAAAATGTATTTTTTACCAATAGAGCTTAAAAAGTCAAGTCCTTTAAAAGGTAATTCCTTGTTTCCAAAACCCATTTCATTTTAATCAGTAGAATGGGTATTTCATAGTGTAGGAAATCACATCCACAAACCACACCCATTTCAAAATAATGATCTACTCTGCAATTTTCCTGTACAGGAACTTATAAATTACAACATTTTATTACAATTTATAATGAATAACCTGACTCATAATTCCTCAGCTCAGTGATTACTCAATCCTGAACAAATGATCTAAAAATATTTTTACACTTGCTTATTTTAACTTGTAAAAAGCACATATCATCTGGGTAACCTTTTGTTCTTGTTGTCCTTAAATAGGAAAAAAGCCCAGAGTAACCCACAGACAAACTTAGAGGAAAACAGGGGTCTTGCTCAGTTCCTTTGTGTGAGCTCAGCAGATCTCAACACAGGGCTTGTCTTCACCAGATCTATCAAACTAGAGTTTTCAAGCCAATCCACTGCTAAACTGTCATTCCTCACACAAATTCATTTGCTGAATTAGCAATTAAGAAGTTCTTTTTAGCTCCATCCACTGTATGTGTTCACAACCTAAAGAGTGAGCCTGAGCGAGACTGATCACGTAGCCAGAAAACGATGGCCTCTGAGCTGGCAGAAGAAATGCAGACACCTAATTTTACCACAAAGTGTGAAAGTCCTGTAGTCATACTCAAAACCAGATGAGAAGCAAAAACATGCTTAGATCAATGACCCAGAAGACAGACCTCCTCTGTGCCATGATGCCCTCTGGTAATTAGAAGCAGGCAGATATTCAAGATGGTCTTTCTACTTTCTGGCTCAGTACAAGCACTTCATAATATATCTGGTTGGCCAGAGGAGCTCAGACATCAGGATTCTATCCCACAGCAGAAGGGGAAATATTTTGTTTGCTGCCTCTGAAAAAGTCTCAGATGGCCAGGCCCTTTTACACTGTCATCTAACCTTAGAAATTCTAACTTAGAGTTCTTACGCTTCTGAGAAACTCTTGAAAGGTAGAGTTTGGACACCAGGAGAAAAGCAAAACAAAACCAACAGCTGCAAGAGAAAAACAAAGGCTCATCTGGGCTCACAGATTAATAATTTACCTTTTCTTCTGTCCTCTTCTGTTTGCAATGTATTGCTTAGGATAAAGAGAACGTCACTGGTGTACCTTACTCATCCTCCTCCAGTCAATCAATAATGCATTCTCCTTTTATTTTCAGTTGAGCCTGAACTTAACTCTCAGAAATATAGAGCACTTTTTAAAACATTGCTCTAAGTTGCCCTCACAAAGCCCAAGCTTTTGCAGAGTAGATTCTGTCTTTCCCACCTCTAACACATTTAAATTCACCACTGCCCATATTAAGGATCCAATCCGAAAGTGGTAATTTTTACAAGTTTTACTGTGTTGTTATTCTTACTACCAGGAGAGCATATGACTGGGGACAGCATTTTCTGTCAGAAGGGGAATTTTACTTCAGATGACCAAACTTTTGCTTGTCTGTTCAGAAGCTACTGAAGAAAAGCCTGACAAGCATTGTTGTAGAGGGAAGTTCTCTTAGCTGCTGATGTCGTGTTTTAAAGGATGCCCAGAACACAACTGACTTAAAAACTCTCCTCTTCAAACACACAGTCATAGTGTTGGGTCACAGGCTGGACTTGATGATCTTGGAGGTCTGTTCCAGCCCCAGTAATTCTGTGATTCTGTAATTTAAGGTTTGCTGTGGTCCCAATCTATGTGCTGACAGCAAAGCTTCCCAGTCAACACAAAACCACCACAACTTCCACCAGAGCTTTCAGGTGAGGAAAGTTCAGCTCCACAATTTCCTTGATGTTTGTTTTGAGCAAGTGTAGGAAACCAGTGCCCAAAGCTGAGCAGCCTTTGCACTTGGAAGCACTCTGTCACCAGCTAGCACTTAATAAAATATCAAGGGCAAAAAGGCTGCATTTCATGAAAATAAACATCAGATGAGCTGACTGACAGACAGGACCTATTGATAGAAACTTACAGGTGGTATGCAGCAAAGTGTGGCATATCCAACACACTGATCTTAAAGCAGTTTTCTGTAAAAATGTTATAAACCTTTCTATAGAATACTACAGTCCTTAAGTTTATGCTGTTGCACAACAAGCTGCTATGGTTTGTCCATCCCTCTGACCCAAGGACAGGTAATAAAGCAGGTAAGATCCAACAGTACTAAAAAAAGATTTTGTGTGTGTGTGTGCAATTCACTGGCTTAACAGTTCAGCTAGTTCAGTGCTTTTGTAGGCACTGGAAGGGAAAAAGTGTAGAAGAAATGTAGAAAAATAAGATCTTGCATGAATGGTGATATTGTTAGACAGAGCTGAAGGACCAGTTACAAATATTAGCTGAAGGCAGTGCAGGATATTAGCCTTCATAGAAGCAAAACCTCAGCAATGAAAGTTTGATGTTGCCTAAGGCTACTCAAAAGGGTTTCAAACAGGCATAAGCTGGCATGATTCTCTACAAATTCTGCATGCTAGGTTTAAGATAAGGTTTGACAGACATATCTCCTATTTCACTATCACTTCCCCTAAGGATTTAGAACCTGTTAATATAAATGTTAATTAAAACTCCACTGACTTCTTTGTGGAATTACTTCTTGGGTAATTTTTACTCACAAGTAATCAAATGATTTTCAGAAGATAAAGCCCTTAGGTTGCACCTGGCCTCCCAACCAGATGGTTACATTTCTTCTACCACCTCCTCTACTTGGGTGAAGAAGTAAAAAAGTTGTCCACTTTATATCAAGATAAAGTATACAGATCCTGAATAATTACTCCTCTTGTCCCTTATCAGGAAAATGTTTCTCTCTTCTGGAAATAAACCACTGGTTTTTACTTCTCATATTTGAGTGGCTTAAGCAGAGGAGTTTCCTCCTGACATCCTGAAGAGATGGCTCCTTCAGCCACTCAGCATCAGGACACCAAAACTCTGTACTGTAAACAGTGTATTCTAAACCTCACCAGACTGACTTGCTGCATGGAGGGGCTCCAGCCACACTGTTCTGAAAGGTAGCAGCAGAAGATCCTGGAACTCATCCTTCTTGGCAGAACTTAGATTTCAGTTAATGTGACCTCAATTTGGCAAAGGTTTTTGTTTCATAGATTTTGCAGAGATTAATGTACCACATCAATTTTAATGCCCTATTGCTGCACAAACATGAAGTTCTGCACATCTGGGGTACCTACCACTATCAAACAAATTATGAGCAATGTAACAAATTAACACAAGCCAAGGAGAGCCCCCCATATATTGCTTGACTAGTTGCAAGAATCCTTTGTGTGGCAGCAGGAAAATGCTACAACAAATGCCACAAAAGCAAAATGTAACATCTTTTGCTCTGGCACAGTCTCACAAAATGGGTTACATCTCCTGTTACAATAACTCAAGGACAACACTTGTATTTGCCTTCACTCTGCAAGGACTCTAGCTGCCTAGTACTGCATTAAGAAATAAATACACAAAAACAACCCAATAGAGGACTGTCAAATTAAGACAGACATCCCTGAATCTATCCTGGCATGCTTTGCTGCTTTTAGTACGTGACAGAAGTATTTATTTTCTTCTGTGACACTTATGTATCAGTAAAAGCTCTAATAAAAATGCAAACAAAGCAGAAATTGTTTTGCTGGGGAAGTTGGTACTGATTCAGTGGACCTAATCATCTGTAGGAACAAAAAGTACTTTTTTTGCACTAGTATAACACCACAGAGTTAGAGACAGTCTGGAAAAGTTTTTCTAGAGGAGACTTCACATCTCATGTCAGGGTCATACCAATGCTTATAAAAAAAGGTAGAGGTTTTCCTTATTAACTGTGGCTCACCACATCCCAGTAGAACACCAAACACTACCTCAGAAAAAGATATCAAGAGCAAAACCAAAACGATTAAACCAAAACTACAATAAAAACCCAACCCCATCCCTACCCCCTCCCCAAGTTCTCAACAAGGTATTTTATACTGCTTCATGAATGCAGACAAAGGAAGTTTCACAGCAGACTTCTTCCATCAGATACTTTTCAGTCCACATTCTAGTGACTTCGAAAGCATGTGACTTTTTACAACTGCTGTTCAGCTTCTCTAGACAGCAGGGAGACAATACCCTCTCTAACAGCTTCAGAGGACAAAGAAACAAGGAGGCTGTGTCCTCCAGTGGTCAGAGATCACTGAACAGGCAATTTTATCAAGTTCCTGCTGCTTCTTCGTTTGAGTCACAGGATTTTTGAATCTTGCCTAATCCATCCCCAGTTCACACCAGAAACATCTGAACAATCAGCTGAACATTTGGAGGCACCCATTCAATGGTATTTCACTCCTTTGTGCAAAGAGCATATTTTGGCAACTAAGGGGTGTGATTTAAAGATTCTGCAAGGAGGAAGAGAAAGAAGTGTGTTTACTTAGTGGTCTCTGCAGTTTTGCATGTCATTTGGTTTTCTGCTGAGGTAGCAAGTGCTTGAATAAGCCTCATAATAAGATGAAAGCTTCAAAAGTTTTTGCCTTCCAATAACAACCACGTGTTTCCTTTTGAAAGCCTGGGACACAATAAAATAAAAAGCTCAGCTAATTTTTACTAATGCTGCCAGTTTGACTTTCTGAAATATTTTAATGATGCATATTTTTTGGAGATACTTTTTGACAGCCTAGGTTTTAGGAAAGGTACAGTATGATTAACTAACCTTTGTTTATCCAAAGAGCTACACAAGTGCATTTATGGAAGCAGCTAGGGCCAGCACAGGACCTGTATCCACCAGTGAAAGTCTCCACTCTAAGACTTAGCAACCAACAGGACACACAAGTATTCCTCCAACCCAGCCTGCTTGGAACCAGTCCCACTAGACCTACCTAGGGCACTTGGTCCCACGCATGCAGTCTATTCCAGTACCTCTTAAAACCAACTCTCTCTCAGTGGCTATCCCCCTTACATCTTAAGCTCTGGGTTGAAAATAGCTCTGGGTTGTGGTCAGGTAGGACTTCTGGCTTACAAGAACCCAGAAGTTATACATCATTGTCAACCCAGCATGAACTGCTACCAGTTGTGAGCTATGGCTCAGTCAGGAAGTCCAGAGCAAAAGACCAAGATTTTCTGGTGGTTTAAAGCTGTTTTCAAACCACCTGTTAGTTTTGTCAGGCTAAACAACTAAAATAAGAGGTGGGAAACAGTCTGTGGTGAAGGCAGCATTTCATATGGAACAAGCACAGTTGGTTAGAAATCAGGCAATAAGACACTTTGAGTTTAGAATTTAATTTAAAATTACAGAACCTTTACATTACACATCTGAGCTTTTATTTCTTTAAGTAGTAGTTAAAAAGATTACTTAAAAACCTTACAGGCTCTCCCTAACACACTTGCACAGTTCTCTGGTATCCTGCATGTATTTCCTAGAAGTCAGTTTGCTTATCTGTACCAGAAGTTGCAGTCCTCTGGATGAGAACTGATTAGCCCAAAGTTGCCTAAAACAGGGCTGTAAGTATTAAACCACACAGCTACTTATCTGTGACTAAATCCCTAAGGACTGCAGATCCCTATAAAGTGTTATTTTTATTACTAGATGTTAACATTTAATAGAGCAGCACATAATGACATCATCATGCTAGAGTGAATATTCATGACTATTCAAAGGGAAAAGAACCAAAAAAATGAAAACAATATTCTTCTTTCAAAGAGTTATGTAATAAAAAAAAGTAAGTTATGTCAGATTTTTAAGATTGAGCTTGGCAAATTATTTTTTCTTTTTATTCAGAAATTGAATTCCTCAGACTTCTTACCTTATTTTTATCACCTGATTTCTTCTTCTTAGGACTATCCTTCCAAAGAGATTCAACAGCAATATATCCCTGAAGACTCCAGTCATACAGCTGTGTACCAGCAACCTTTGAGATAAAAAGAAACTAGAAAGCATAAGCTTAAGAATCTGGAAAATATTATTTTGCTTCTTAAGTGGAAAAAGTTTAAGTTGGAAAAAGATTCTTAACATCTTCCTGTTCATTCACACTGGTGGAGTAAAGCAGCATCACAAGGTACAGCAACCCAGACAGTTTAGTCTGTCACAGTCAACCAATATTTCAACACTGTACACACCTCCCAGGAGCTGTGACCCACACACAGGTTTGCAGTTCACAGGGGTTGAAAAACAGTTTTATACAAACTGTAGGCTGCAAATTACAAGGTGAACAGGAACACAGCCAAGAAAATTTTATAACCACCCAATGCATCCTCTCTGAAACACAATACTAGAGTCATATGCTAGGCTTGTGTTTTATACCTCTCTCTCATGGAGCAGTCGAAGAGGAAGAAGGTGGGAACTGAATTTGCCACCAGTATTTTGGGGAATGATAGCTCCAACCATAAAAAGTAAAAGGAGCAATAATAGAAACAGTTCATTCAACTGTTCAAAGTGTTCATTCAAACATTTGTGTAGAGCTCCTTTCAAAGAGGAAAAGCTTTTCCATTCAATCATCTGGAATTCTTAATTTCTGGAAGACAACCATTTCCATCTTGTTTGTGTTAAATTACAACGTGCTATCTCTGTTCAATACACCACTATAAATAAGTTTGTAAGCTAAAATTTGAACAGACAAGTTCAAAAATCTGAATGAATGGTTCTCAGCAGGGACTCTGAAATAATTTGAAAGGGGCCTTGGGCCACAAACACCTGAACTAGGCACTACTGGAGAAGCATCAGCAGTCTCTAAGGCCTAATGTGTATGTAAACAAGCTCCTGCATTTTAATTCCACCCAGGACTATATGCATAAAATACTGACTATACCATGTATGTCAATCTTGCACAATAATCTTATGGTTGGCAGTTCCTCAAATATGTTTTGCTGTGTTTATTTCTAGCTCTCCACCGGAGTCTTTATTAAAAAGTGAGAAAGGAAGAAAAAAACCAAACCCAAACCAAACAAACCACCTACCCCCCCACACCCAACAAAATCAAACAAAACCCAACAAATGAACAAAAAACACACTAACCAAAAAATTACTCCATGTAAAAGACAAATAAAAATAACATAACAAAGAATAAATTAAGATAATTAGATTTACATTCCAGAATATTTCCTATACTGTTCTATTCACTTGAAAAGCAAGCAGGCATCCCTTTCTAGGCTTACAGGAATTTTTTTGAAGGCCTATGAAACATTTCAAAAGAATTACTAGAGCAGAAAGTGCTTCCAATTTCAGATTAAAGCATGAAAATTATGGATAATAAGATCTGATATGGTTAAAACTTTGCTACTTTAGGAAAAGAAAGGCACGAGAGATTAGAGGAACCAAAACAGTACCTAGGATATCATGCTCTCCACAGAAGTTTCCAACCTCCTAGGTCTAGTGTCCTGACCAAGTCAACAAAGCTAAACCTATTCCAAGCAAGTTTCAGGCTCATGGTCTCACATTGGATTTTTTGTTACAGTCAAACTGAGAACTGTGAATTAATCAAAGGGCAATCACGCACTTCAAAGGTTTTGTAAAATAAACAAGGTATTGTGAAGCTGTTAGTAGCAAATCCATAGTTAAGACTGAACTGAGCTTTTTTAAAAACAATAACATCAGTTTGAACATTGTTCAATCACTTCCCACTTCACCGTTCAGAAGGCAACTAGAATTTTAATACACAGTCCCCAACAGAATGCCTGAGCTTCTTAATTCCCTCCCCCAGCCAATTGCATAATTTTCACTCCCTGAGAGCAAGTCAACAGAACTATCTGTATTCAGAGGATATGAAACCTGGAAGCACTAAAAAAAGATCCCATCAAAGATTGGGTGTCACCATGCTGACAGGGTGCAAACACAGTGGTTTAGACTCTCCTTAACTCAATGAGCTTTCTGTTTTCAAACAACATCATTCTATGTTCTTGAGATTATTGTAGTCTCATCCTGACATCAGGACTGGTGACAGGTCACCAATAACTGGATAGCAAATTTTCCAAAGCCTGAAATTTAAAGTTTCTGACACACTAAAATATGCACACTGTGAATGGTTAAAAGCTGGATTTGAAAAAGAATGGGGTGGAGAACTGAAGAATTTGTCAGCACAGTTAAGTGTGGAAAGCAAGGCACACGAACTGACACCAGCAGAGGATGTAAGCAATTGTCTGATCCTTTCACAGGAAACCCACTTAAGGAAACTGGAAGTTAACATGTTCCATACGTGCCTGGAACCACACATGGACAAATAGGAAAGGAACCCAATAAGCAGTGGAATTCTTACCCCATTCCAGAATGATCATGCTCCTTCTCTTAAAACTATCCCACAAAATGCAGAAAACTGCAATTACAGTGTTTATCTCAAAATGCTGTTCCTGTGATCTCTCTACAGAATCTCCCTTTCCTCTTCTCTTCCTTTCTTTCTTTGCTCCTTTCTTATCCTGTTTTCATCTGCTCTCAAGATATTTCAGGCTTCCTTAGTATACAGTATGTAAACATGCAAACTGTATTTACTAAGCATATTTACATTAATTTATAACTGCTTGAGGTTAGAGATTAGAGATTCAGAAAGGAAATTATGTTCCTCAAACTGAAGATGCTATTGCAGATGTTAGAAAAAAAAAAGGCCCTGAAAGAAATGGAAAGGCTGACCAGCTTTCTGCACGTTCTGTGACTAAATAACTGTCATTTTGGCAAGGGCACACTGATATGGCTTTTTAGAATGGATTACTGGATAATTTGAAGATAGGAGGCAATGATCAAAGTAAAAGCCACTTCTCCAAAGAAGGGTATCACTGACCTTTGCAACAGCAACCGACTGCTGAGGGTAATACATGGAGGCACCAATACCCATGAGACCTGCAGGATACACCAGCTTCTTTATTTTTGAGCCTGTTTTATAACAAACAAACAAACAAACCCAACAACATTGTTAGAGTGAGTACATGTTAACTGAGACAGCTGAATGGCCCTAACCTTTTGTTTATAATTTAAAAAATTAAATACTTAAAGACAGTTTAGCATACTTTCTACTGGTTTCTTAAGAAACATGATTATTCTGATCAGAAATTAATTTTTTAACCTTTTAAAGGTAATATTTTATTAATATATTTTGATAGTGAAAATTACCTTACAAATATATTGACTGTAGTACTACACGATTTATTTCAGTACTGAATAATGAATAAAAGTCACAGATTTAAGAGAGTTAAACCAATTGATACTCTTTCTAAACTAAGAGGAAAAACTCAGGTAAAGAAAGGTTAGGAGAGGATTTTTTTTGACACATCAAGCAGAACAAAAGATGTTCCAATACCAACTTTCTAAGTTACCTTGACTCAGAAACATTGATTCTTCCACAATTGCTCTTATGAATAATTTTTCTCAGTTTACAACAGCAATTTGAAAAGCATTTGAAGGGATGTTTAAACTAAAGCACTTGCAATTATGACTATTGCTGAATTTTGAACACTTCAATGAATTTGAATTCTCTATTAAATAATACAAGTCTGAAATAATTCATCTGCCTGAAGAGTTCCTCCTCTTATCACAGCTGGTCACAGTTGTGTATCCTGGCCAGCCAGAGCCAGTGCCATCAAGTGAATCAGTTACAGGGGGTGCTGCTGTTTATCCAGCCAGAAAGGTACACAGAAAGGAGCAAGTGAAGGAGAAAAGCAAGGAACACAGGAGAAAAAATGGTCATAGAACAGACGTACAGGAGTCAGGATGCAGTAGTTCTGTTCTTCATAGAACAGCCTGTTCTCTGTGTAAAGCCACATGCTTCTAATAAAGGAATAATGAATTTTGAAGAAGAAAAGCATATCAGAAGTATTTAGTGTTTCCACTAACATAGGCTCATCGTGGCAGAAACTTAGCAGTAAACAAGAGACATTCATAACGTGCTGCTGCTAGTATTGTGAAGAGGAAATCTGGTACCAATTAGCTAAGAAAGCACCAAAAGGCAAGCTGCACTGCTTCCTTACAACCAGCAAATTGCCATTTCAGGGAATGGGGATCTTCCTTAATGAATGCTTATCAGTGTGCCTACAATACCACTTTAGGAATAAATGTGATAGTTGAAGGTATTGATGCCTTCTGGCAGGCATCTGGGAGATACCCATCAGTGGGAAGTTTAGGAATACTCCCCAGCCATTCCAGTACTGCTTAACAAGATTACAACAAATTATCTTGGATGGCAGCACAATATTCACACAATTAGACTCTGAATACCATCATTTCTACCTAGTGGGCAGCTGTATCTTTTGTTATGGTTAGACCTGGAAGATTTTATCTGCACCTTCCAAGAGGACAATTTCTCCAGTGAGACTAAGGGAGGTGGAAATGGATCAAAAAGAAGGCATTTGGTTCTAACTTTCTGTAGCATTAAAATTAAAAGGCACTTCTTTCTATAGCTTGAATATTTTCTGGAAATAAGAGTCTGTATTGTTAACTGTAACCAGAAGTTAAAATTATGGCCCTCATCTACAAGAGTCACAAATCACACATTTGTATTACAAGCAATTTTGATTCTTAACAAATTTAGGACCTGCTCATCCTTCAGATCCAGCCCCAACACTGCACTTCCCCCTCCACTGTGCTACAGCTGTAAAGGCTGGAAGCTGATGTCATTCATCACCACATAACTCAAGAAGCAGGAACTTAAAGAGAAAGAACTTCAAATTGGTATCGTAAGAGATCTGAACTGTCATTCAAAAAACATTTAAAATGCTAGAAACACCAAAAAAAGTCCTGCTTTCATCATCTTCACTGGAAAATTACTTGTTTTGAGGAGTGCATATATTCACAGAACATTTGCCATTTCTACAGAGCCAAACAGTTTGTTCAGCACATACAGGCCCCACAAAGGTGGATTTTTATCCAAAGCATGTCCTCACTTGTATACAAGTTCCAGAACTTTACAGTCCCATTACCTGCAGGTTGTCTTCTTGTGTTACTTTGTTTCATCCTATTAAAAATATCTCAGTGAAAACGCAAAACACTTTTTCACAATTAACATTTCTTAACATTTCTTTCTACAAAAGCAAAACCACCATAGTTTAACCACCACAGTTTAACCAGTGTGATGAAATTAACTGCATTGTTTTTCTGTAGCACAAAACGTGCACATCTTTAGAGTACACCCCAAGTTTAGCAGTATTTTTGCAGAATATCACCATCTGCAGCAGCTCTGTGCCTGGACACACGATACTTTGAAGGAACTTGGATATAAAACTGATTGCATTTAAGTCATAGTTAGGATTCTGTGTTTTACCATCATTTATTCCTCTGTAGTTTTCTACAGTGACATGTGTGATCAGGAACTTAAGTCATAAAAAAGATTTTTTTTGTGTGTTAAAAAATA
>JANHFY010003251.1:42897-53397 GCA_027560095.1 Chloroceryle inda
AAAAAATAATAATCCCTTATTAAAAAATAATAATAATAATAAACCAGAACTTGAAAATATCAAATACTAGATTCTGGTAACAAACAGTATTCCTAAACAATAATTGATGGTTACTACACACCTTTTACATGCAGTTTCTTTATAATAACTGTAGAAACATGCTTACAGAGTTTCAGTCAGATCTCATGCATCACAATTAAAAACTGTGATTAAAAAACCCTTAAATTATTTATCCCAAATCATAGACTAAGCAGTTCAAAAGGTTCCCACTTACCTCTAGCAAGAAACAATCCAACAATTCCAGCAAAACCTATCACACCAAGCCTTGGATAAAATCCAGCAGGGGGGTTTTGAAGAAATTCATAGCCTTCTGAAGAGAAGTCACAACAAAGTGCTTTTATGTAATGTGAAAGTGTTTTGGGGCTAAGGAATCATCAATACATGCTGGCAATTGTTACAAACCATAAAGAGTTATCAAAACACGTTTAACTATCATGCACATTTTAGATTTGCTGGCATAAAATTCAAAGCCTTTCAGATCTTCTCTAGTGACACATGAATGAAACTGGACATTGTATTGTATTTTGCAATCTTCATAGAAGCTTTTGCCTTTGCTCCTGAGCCATCTGCTTTGCTTTGCTCTTTTGCATCTCGATTATCTTTTTCAAAACAGTGATAAAAACATTTGCAAAATGGATTCTTACATTTAACAAGAATTAGCTTCAATGAAACACTGTACACAAAATAAATCAGAGAACAAGGGAAAGACACAACATAAACAAGCTCACTTCAAGAAGGAAGTCCAAGGGGGGAATAGAAAACTATGGAAAATCTTCCACAAAGGCATTCAAAGGACTGAGACTACTAAGTTTAAGAAGAAGAGGTGCAGTATCTGACATGAGCCCTAGATAGCATCTGCACTCAGTCCTGATAAGCCTCAGTAGGAAAAGATGCTTCCAAAACCAAAAATAAATACAAATTATTTAGGATTATTTTGAAATTCTCTGGAGATGCAAGGAAGTAAACTAAAATGAGAAGGCTAAACATTACAAACAAACAAACCTCACACTCCTGGCAAGTAATGAACATTGCAGGAAGTTTCTGTTACCAGGCTGGGTCAAGTAAGTTCTACTGGCTTGAAATAAATTGAGGATTTTTTTTTTTTCTTCTTTTCCTGCATAACTGCAATTTTTCAGTGACACTGATTGACATAGATACAAGTGGCAGATTTTAATTATTTAGGAATGTGGTGTCATAAGAAATGCAAAGGAAAATTAAGCAGATAGACAGTGCAAATAATGTAGTCTTGAAAGTGTTAGAGATTAGATACATAATGATGCTTAATGGAATTCCCTTTTAACAGAAGACACAGTACAGTCCTTCATTTTAACCAGTTAAGAAAACTAAGCTGATTTACCTCTACCATGCTCAACAGCTTTTTCTAATTTGGGCACAGCTTTGGCATAAAGATCCTAAAAACAAAACAAAACAAACAAACAAAAAGTAATAAAACAACAGTAAGTAGGTACCAAGTAAGTAAAATATGATGGCAACTGACCTGACAAAGAAAAAAAAGCACCAACAAAAGTGTTGGCTCCCTAAAATAACTTCTTTTCATCCCCACTTTCACCCTTGACTTACAGAGCTAGGCTTGCTCATTATGACATTTAGTACAACTTTTTCTCTAGGTAGTCTTTGGACACACATGAAATGTAAAACTTCAAAGCACAAAAGTCAACTTTGGTATTCCATTGAGTTTCTGATCAGGCAGCTGAAAGTTGGGATTATCTCAGGTTTCTCAGTGTACGTAGGTATCACAAAAACCCCCTTGAGCTGATGCAAAGAAAGGAGGCACAACACTTTAATAAACTCCTTCTTAGCACTCCACGGGGGTACATGACTCATTTTGCAAGGTGATAAATTCCACTTTCCAAGACTCTACTTCAGGCTAACAAAACTGCAATTCTGAAGTGAATTGGAAAATGAGATGTCCATAAAATGTCCCAAGTCAATCATCAAAGAGCACTGCATCAACCTCACAACTAGTTCTGGGGTTTTTGTTTTTTTTTTTTTCTCAGACTGAAAATGCACAGGGAATAAATTAATCCACACTGCCTTTTACCAAAGTAGGGGAAAAAACCCAAAGTCTCAGTAAGAGCAACCCTGATAACTGTTGTTATGCTAGCAATCCTTTGGAGACACAGTGTAAGGCTGTCTGACAGTTAGGGAACAAATTCATAAACATGGATGCCCAAGGCTAAAGCAGAGAATTGTGCCACAATAGCTCTTGAGCTGTATCTGTGCAGAAGTGAAAGCATTTGTTTAGGATACTTCATGGGGGATAATGTCTTAATGTTTTTAGAACTTTCATTTCCTCACTGGGAAGAGTGACAAAACCAAAACAAAACCAAACCTACAAAACCAAAACCAGACTTGTTAGCATGTGACACAACGTAATTCCAAATGGATGTTGGTCTCATTAAAGCAAAAGAAAAAAGGAACGTGCTCTAAAGACACCAGATACTACATCTGATCTGCTGTTACAGATCACACACAGCTTCTACATCTACAGTGTTTTGAACTGACTTTCCACCACAGCTAGGCAACCCATTTTGAAAAAGTAAAATGGATACATAAACTTAACCAATTTCATTCTCATTATCCTGGGTTATGTTTTTAAAGACAGCTTAGACACACAACAGTATTTTCTTCAACACAGCAGGGAGTGGGGGTGGTACAAAACCAAAACTATCTCTGACTATGGTTAAGCAAGGAAGATGACCCCAAACACATAAAGTTTACAGGCCCACTTCATAAAATGAGTCAGTAAACCACTGCCAGGAAATGGCTGCTTGTGTGCAAGCTGAAGAGCACATGATGTCAATGATCTCCACACGGACAAAAAATAAAGCAAATAAGAAGAAAATAGGCCAGGGAGACATAAATCACCATTCAAGGCTTACCTGCAGTTAATCCAACTGAGCAACTAACCTTGGCTTGAATTTAATTCCCAGCTACAGTTACCACAGGTAACCAAACAGAATCCATGTGTTTAGGATGTCAGGGCTACAAACTGTGCTGTGGAAAATCCCCCTTCTCCTTCAAAAGTGAAGTCAGTACTCCTGCTCCTTCAGAACCACACCACCAGACTGAGTAACCCTGAGTATTCCTGAAAAAATGCCTCCTTACTTTTAAAGGTTAGTGCCCTAACACAGAACTTCTAGGCAGAAAGGACACCTTGATCTAAGTTTTGTTTAATTTTCTCTTAATTCTTTTGGAGGGATACAAAATGAAAAAAACAAAAAGAGGCTTAGTTCATTGAATTAGAAAGCAACACCCGGTTTTGTGTGAGGAGAGGCCAAGTATTATGACCTGAACTGTGGAAGTACTTTGGGAAATGGTTGTACAGCTATCAACTTTTACTTTGGTACTATCCTTTTAAAAAAATAAATCCCAGCCCAAGCATTCTCATTGAAGCAGCTGTTGTTACATAGACCCCTTATACCTGACACCAGGCTGTGTATGGCTCCATAACTTGCCGTAAATGCGAAACCCCCTCTTCCAGTTGGGTTTGGGGATTCTCCACATATTTAGTCTCCCGAGCTGGAGAGGAGTAGAGTGACAGCTGTGAATATTAGCAAACAAGAGGTTAAAAAACAAAGGTGTAATTGTGTAAGCAGGTCTTCAGGGTGTGATCAGTCTAGCCAGAGAACACCTAACACTGCTTACTACATAAACAATGCATAATACAAATACAGGCACAGATGTGAGACAACCATTATGAGCAAAGTTTAATTATATACTATAATGAAGATGACTTCTAATTGCTGTGCAATTCATCCATAGCTGCTATATGATCCAAGTCACAGGTTATAAATTAATATTAAACTAGTTTAATAAGAACACAAAACATAATTGTGAAAAAATGTTTCTGGTCTCTATCAGCACTTCTGGTTCCCAGTTAACATGCTAAATGTCCTAGAACTCTGAAATCACAATCCATCATCTTCTGCATTTGCAAAAGCCATCATTAAAGAGTCTAAGTAGCTTCTAACACAGGTAACATCCAATACAAATCTGTTTCTGAGCAGGAAAATGGTAGGACATCCCAGCACTGCAGTCATTAACCACATCAGCAACTGACACCATTAATAGCACCACGGGGCTCAGCTAATAAGAACTGTAACATCCACCTGAAAGCAATGGGCACCTTCAACCACATTTAAGGTTTAGCATCAGAAGGTAGTTATTACAATTACCTAAATGGAATTCAAATTCTATTCCATTCAAAAAAAAAAAAACAAAAAACCCAAGTTTATACTGTTGAAGACGAACAGCAAAGCTCAGCTCAAGCCAAAACCTGCTAGAATTCCTAACAGTTTATATACTACATTGATGTTTAGTATATAGAACTTTTATTACATACTACATTAATATTACATTTAGGAGTTGACAATAAACGGATCTTTACATGTACTGTGGCATCAAAGTGTAGCTGGCCCTCTTCTCAGGGTAAGCTGGGAAACAGTGGTACCCCTATCAATAAAAAGCTGCTAACTGTAACAAAATATAGAATTTGATTAACTTCATAATAATAATTTGATAACTTGTTCAGCTGGATCTCCTTTAATACTTTAAAAGACATGTACTTTAAGTCTCATTTCCCTAGGAAATCCAGTCATCTCTGGCAATCAGTCACACTCACTTTAACTTCAACCCTGTCAGACAACCTAACAGCCTTGTCTGGCACAAGGACAGAAGTCTGATAGATAAGGAAATTCCCATACATTTTCTGGAACTAGACAGCTGACAGACCAGACATCCAAAGTAATGGACTCCATGAATGGTGAGAAAGGCAGCCAAAACTTTGCTGAAGCTGATGGGCAAGCCAATTACTCAGCACGTATGTGACTTCAGACTGCTGCCTCATTACTGACTCATGCCAGGGGTGGCACAGGGCACACAACGGCAGCTTGAGCTGAACTACTTAAAATTTTCAAACTCTCCTGGATAAAAAGTTGAATTTTGTAATGAACTGCATTGTTGGGCTTTTTAGAGACTGGTAAAAGTCTATGCAAAAAATGCTGGTGAGTCTCCAGCTTAACAGGATGTTTTAAGCTCTGCTTGGGATATAACTGAGCCATTTGTAAGATCCAGAGAAACAATAAAGTAACAGGTTTTTATTATCAGTACTTTGTTGTTGCTTAGGTTTGAATGCTGTAAATAAAGGAAAACTGACAAAAGTTCTGTAAACTACTGTATTGGATTCAAAGCATTGACAGACAATATAAAAGAAGAATATTTTTAGAAATAAAAAGTTTTCATTTGTTGTTTTACTGGGGAACATAAATGAAATTGGATTAGAATTTTCAGCAGTACCTGTAATTAAAAATACATGGTGCTACCTGGTTAAAAAGCAAAGAAAATACTCCTGCAGATTTGAAATATGACCAGAAGTAAGTCTACAAACAAGAAAAGGTAATTTCTGAATGAAGAACAGGCAGCTTTAATGTAGGAAAAAGATCTTAAACACAGGCAAGCCCAACACTATCAAGTGGACAGCATCAAATGCACCCCTTGAGTAGAAGCAGCAAAACTGTATCAACATCTCTACTACTGAAAACTGAGAAGGAATTTAAAGGTAAGAATAGAGAAGGTGAAGAGATGCACCTAAACACTTTGAGCCATCACAACACAGCACCTGTCAGAGTTCTGTATACATTTCCATATGGACAGAGAAGCACTAGGGCTCTTTTAGGCATCAAAAAATAATGTCTTTTAGAATACTACAGATATTTCCATATAGATTGAAGAGCACTAGGGCTCTAACCATACTTACCTCCTCAATTTTCAGCAACTCCTTTTTGGAAGTCTCCTTCTCTGAAGAGGCAGCATAAACCTGGACAGCGAGCAAGCTCAGGCTGACAGGGGTGGCCCCCTGACAAATTACCTACAATCATTGCAAAAAGAGTCACTAAGTTCAACCAAAATGGTGACATGTTTGAAAACATCCATGTAGGCAATGTTTGTGTCCCTGTATATGGCAATAAGAGATACATTAAGATGCTTACAAGTTAGGAGAAAGGAGATCAGTGGTACACAGCCTAATGCTCTCAGGAACTCAGATGATAACACCTAAATTATTCAGATAGTATTTGGGAATGCCTAAGGCTAAAGAGGATGCTAGATAGAAATGCCAATCTCATCCTTTTTAATCTCAAAAACAGAGCTTGCTTTCTCTCACTTGAAATGTAGCTTTCATGAATTTTCTCAGTATAGGTGCTAACAAGATTACATTCATATTTTAAGCAACTTTTTGAATATCTGTAACAGCTCTATTTTTTCATAGTTAATACCAAGAAGTTCAGAGTTTTGTTACTAGTTACTGTCTGCATCTAGATATAGGAAAAAAATGAGACCTACAGTTGAAAGTATCAGAACATAATCACTGCTTTTTGAGAATTTTAGGGATGTCTCCTACTCTTCTGGGAGAGCCACCAGTTACAGTGCATCATGAGAGATACTCAACTGGTTCTGAATACTTCAGATTCAATCCAGTCACACAATACAGCCACCATGAGTAAGGCAGATGTAACTCTTCCTATATTCAGAACCTACACTAAACTGCATTTCTTACCAGGAGACACTGCTTTAACTTAAAATCCAGAAGATAAAAATCTTAGCTGGGGACCAAATCAGGAATGCACAGAAAGCACTTTCCAACAAATGCACATACTCACTAACAGCAACACTGAACTCAAGAAAGGCTCAAAAGGGAAACCTTTCAACTTCTCCTATTCATGCTACTGCTCAGATAAACACGTGCAGAGTTACAACAGCCTCTGTTTTGTTGCATCAGGTTACAGCGTGAGCAGATCGAACAGCCTGCGGCCACCAATCTGAAGAGGTCTGGCTCTGTTCTTGGCACTGGTTCCCAGAAATCCTGCTGCTCACCTTGCCCTAGTTTTGGTGGTCGGGCGCTTCCACCGCGAGGCAATTCACCTCGCCACAGTCTGGCAAAACGTTAATCCTGGAAAAGAAGCGGAGAGCTTTGGGCGGGCTCAGTAACTTGAACCCATCCACGAAACAGCCTGACAAGCACCAGAGGGACTGCGTGGCCAGGGAAGAGGGGATGAAAAAGGAGAAGGCAGCAGAGCCTCTTCCTTTTCAGAAATAGTGAGGGTACATTGACCCAGCTGCTTGTGACACTGAACCCTTGGAGAAACCAACCCATCCTTCACGCTGTTCATGCTGATAACTGACCCAGCCACAGGACAATTACCCTGAAACTTTGTTTCTGCCCATTGCAGAAAACAGCTTTGAAATTATCCAGACTAAATGCTCATTGCAAACAGCTCAGCATTTGCAGCTTAAATTTCTTCCACAGCTTTGCAGGTGGAATATTTAGTAAACGTAATCAGGAAGACTCCTCCAGCTCTAAATGATGACTGTATAGTTGTCAAACTTACTGCAAAAGTTCATTTGCCTGTAGAAAAACAGCACACAAGAACTAGGTCACAGGATTGCTTTTCAGAAAGACATGAGGGATGTGAGGGCTCAAAAGGTATAGAAAAACTTGCTTAAAATGGAAGTTTTTCCTTAATTGAATTTATGGACTCATTATTACAGCACTATAATGAAACACCACAATGAGGTTTCACAGCCAAGGAAAAACATGGATAATTTTTTCATAGTGTTCACTTTGACAAAGACTTTTCACATACTTTCATCAGCCAAGATAAAAACATGAACACCACTAACCATTAGCAGCTGTAGAATCTATTTCCTCAATTTTTCCTTGTTTTTCACTGCAAAACTGTTCTGTCACTGAAAAGGCAAAAATCTAAATGCATTTTCATTCTGAAAAATATTCTCAAACAGTGTCAATGGTCCAAAATGTCACCAGCAGAAGTGGTAAATCCAAATGCTTTAAATATTTGAGATTTTATATAAAGACCCAAAGAGAGGAGCATCAAGAATGGAAGCACTTTGGTTTCACAGTTATCACTGATAACTGAACTGCCTGGACCAAAGATGTAAACTGCTCATATTACCAAAATACTGAAGAGCAGACTTTTTCCAAAGGTTTCCTATTTATATTTTAAACAAAAACAAATTAACTATTAAAAGTGCAAGATGAATCTCTCCTTAAGTGTGCAGCCCAAGGTCCTCTACATCAGCTAACTTTGTGGGATGGATACAACTGGTACTAAAGTACCACACATATGCACACACGAAGAGGTTTGTTTATTCAGTAGTATGAAAGAATAACCATTCTACTTTTTGTTTTCAAAATTCATTTTAGGACCTCATTTCCTAATTTCCTATTAAATAGTATTCCATAGTATTCCATACTAAAGCAATTGGTTTAGTAAATAATTCTGCTTGAGTTGTGCCCAACTTACAACTGTTCAGCTGATACCAAATAAGTAGACCTGACGTTCTTTTCTCTGGGCAATGCTCTGCACTTACTATAAGTACAAAAAGAGAAGTTTATTCTTTTCACTAGCTGAAGAATTCAACTTCATCTGTAGACACAAGATCACTCATAAGCAAATTCTATCTGAAAGTTGGAGGGGAAAAAGATGATTGTGTTTCATCTTCTATTGTCTTGCTTTACTGTCTTTCTCAAAGTTCTTAACTAAAAAATGTCTGTGAGAATAAATTCCATATTAAATCTCAATAGAAAAAAAAGGAATAAAGATGAATGAGAACTTTTGTCTTTTTTTCCTCTTTAGTTTCTCACTTCACTTGTTACTGTTATTGTCACCCTGCCAAAACTAGGGAAAGGAAGAACAAAAACAAACAACTTAATTGTACTTTTGTGAAGCATGATATTTGTCCTAGTGCATGAAGCTGCTTCATTATTCTTTCCTTTTCCTTTCATACTCTTATCTCCTATCCCAACTTAAAAAAAACCAAACCCCCAAACCCCAAACTCTTTCAGCACTCCTGTTCTCTGAAGCACAGATATCAAGGACAAGAAGCCACCTTCCAATTTGGCTCTTAGAGGCCAAAAATTTGGTTGGCCTGAAGTAGTGAAATCTGCCTAACCTCGATGGATGTACAAGTAGGGTCCCTAAACCCCCAGGTTCATGCATAACCCATTTAGTCACACTTCAGTATCACATAATTCTCAGTGATTCGGAGATAAAATCCCTACATTAGAATTCCAGAAATTGTCCCAATGTTAAAGTACAAAGTAAAAAACCAGAACTAACCAATGAAGTTGCAAAAAGAGTACAGCGAGCACAGGCCCCTCGGAGTTTGAATATATAGATGTATTACCAGCCTTTGGCAAACAATAAAGGTACAGAGGGAAACAAATTTTAGAAATCAAGTGATTTTGAACTTCAAGAATGAAGCATCATCACTTCTTCCAAAAAAAGTCCTCTCAAGCAGTGATGAGAACAGCTTGATCAAAACAAACAACTTGCTTTTAGCCTGAAGGGATCTGGGGCTCTTTTGTCAGAGGCAAAGATCTTAAGAGACATGTTTCTGACTGAAGCCCAGATCATACATTTTCATTCCTTTTCACAGATTTCACTGACAACAGACATGCAAAAAAAGGAGATCTTCAAGAGGAGGACAGTCATGGAATCATTTCAGTTGGACAAGACCTTTATAATCATAGAATCATTAGGGTTGGAAAGGACCTCTAGGATCATCAAGTCCAACCTTCACCCTAACATCTCTCTATCCATTAGACCACAGCCTCAAGTGCTACGTTTTTTAGACACCTCCAGGGATGCCGACTCCACCACCTCCCTGGGCAGCCTGTTCCAGTGCCCAGCCACTCTCTCAGTGAAGAGTTTCTCCCTAATATCCAATCTAAACCTCCCCTGATGCAACTTGAGGTCATTTCCTCATTTTATCATTAGTAATCTGGGAGAAGAGACCAATACGAGCCTCACTACAACCTCCTTTGAGGTAGTTGAAGAGAGCAATAAGGTCTCTTCTCAGTCTCTTCTCCAGACTAAGCAACCCCAGTTCCCTCAGCCTCTCCTCATAAAGCAGATCATCCCAAATCCAGACTCTGCAATAACACCACCCCACAGGTCCACGCTGCCATGTCCAAGAATTTTAAGCAAGGAAGATGGTGTTTGTGTGTTTCTTTTTGGGCAACACAGCCAGGGCGCGCAATTTTGAAAGATTAAAAAGGGAGATGATGCAGCTGCAACAAAACGAACAGCTTGAGAGAGTTAGAGACAAAATACCCCGGGGACAGCTGCCACCGTGTAATACAGATCCTACAACAGCCCGAGCTGGAAGGTGACAAAGCCACTCGCTGGGAACAGCACCAGGGTCTTCGCCACCCCCAACCGAGTAATAAAAAAATCCTTTAAAACGGGAATATGGGGAGAAAGGGGCCCCAGCCCCCCGCCCTCAGGGCGCCTCCGGCCGCGCTCCCGGGCCGCCCCCTGCCGGCCTCACCCCGCCGCACACCGGCGGCCCCAGAGCGGCGGCCCAGCGGCACCGTAGCCACCCGGCCGCCTCCGC
>JANHFY010003252.1:0-24273 GCA_027560095.1 Chloroceryle inda
TGGCCGGGTTTTGGAAACCGCTTCTTGGGCCCCGCCCCCGACCTCTTCCCCCCGCGGCCGCCCGGGGTGGCGGCGCTGGCCGGGGCGAGCGGGCGGCAGGTCCCGGCAGGTCCCCGCGGCTCCCGCGGCCGGCCCGGCCTCTCGCTGTGTCACCCGCACCCGCCGCCCCGCGCGCGGCCAAACATCGCCCTCCGAGCGGGCTCAGCGGCGGCGGCCAATGGGGCGGCCGCCGCCCGCGCCCATGCAAATGACACGACCGGAGGCGCCCGTCCATTGGCCGCTTAGCGGCGGCTATGCAAATGAGAGCGCTTGCAGACGCCCACGCGGCGATGTCGCATGGAGACGGCGGAGAGGAGAAGGCGGTGGCGGGAGAGCGCTTGTCGGGGCCGAGCGGGACGGGCTCCGAGCGCAGGTGGCACCGCCGCCGCAGCACGGACACCCTTCCGGTCTGCGAAACGCTCGCGTGAGCGCCCACAGGCCTGCCAGAGCTCTGCTTTCAGCCAACTAGTCTTATTTCTAGTAAGTCTCGTTTCTTGTGTTTCCATGCAGCATCTCCTGTTGAGCTCACGCACCCCAGATCTGTTGTTGGACATCATGATTTAGTTGTAGCTTTTAACACATGGAAACTCTTGCACTGATCCAGAACAGGGCTGCTCGGTGCTGTATGTACATCAGAACAACATTCACTTAGTCAGTTGACCCCAGAGGGGCATTTATGCTGCTCAAGGTTCAGAAGGAACAGAAGGAACTTCCTTCTGGAGGAGCAGATGGACCAGAAAGAGCCCACCTGAAAGAATGGTTGAGTTGTTTGCTTGGCTGTTACAGGATGGGTTCACTGGGTGCTTGAACAGGACTGCGTATCAGCACTGTGCTGATGTAAATACGAGATGTGGTTATACCAACGCTGGTGAAGTGCTTCCAGGCTGTGTTTGGATTCTGGGGAAGGCATGACCTGCGATATGCAGCTTGATCCAGGCGGTAAGATCTCTTGGGAGTTAGGATTCAGCTGAGACTTATGCATGGACCTGGGAAGCAGTTTAGAGATAACCTGTGCTGGCTGCAGCAGGGCTCTCAGCGTTAACTCACTGTAGTGCTTACTGCATGTTGATGGGGTTAGGAGAGAAAGGCATTTCCAGGGTGTGTTACAGTTAGCTCTTTATAATAGCAAAGAGGATGGGGGCAAAAAAAAAAATGTAAGAACTTTCAGTGTGATTGTGAGAAAGGAATCACTGTCCCAGCTGTTAGAAACAATTATATACAACCATGAAACAAAGTGTCAAGACAGACATATGCATGAGTCAAGGAACCCCTGCTGACTGTTACTGACAAAGGACTCTCTGTGCAGAAGAGGCGAAAGAGACAGAAGAAGATAGCGCCAGTCGACATTTGCTCTGGAACACAAACTGTAAGGTGAAGTCCTTCCAGGTTTTTGGACTGAATAATGTTTGGAAGAAGTCTGCAATCACTATGCCATCTGGTGCCACCTCTGCCTAGGGAAAGAGCATTTTCAGCCTCTTTACAGGTAAACATGATTATACCCCAGGCACCTGACTTCTGCTCCAATTTCTCTTCCTAACTGAAACAGGCAGCAAGATGTTAACTCTCCAGACCAAATCGGGTATGGCTTAAATTAGTGATGCATTGACAGAGTTCTCAAGTGAGAAATTAAGGCCTAAACTAAGAAAGAAGAGTTCTGCAAAAGGTATTAAAGCAATCTCTTTGTGTACTATGGAATTAGGGAGACATGGTAGCTTTTGCTAATCTTCAGCTTTAAAAAAGGGTAGACTAGAAGCCAAGAAGGAAGGAGTTTGAAATAAATCACTATGGAGGGGATTCAATGGATTATGGAGTCACTGTGGCTGTTAGCTGTAAAATTGGATTAGATAAGAACTTGAGTAAGGCTCTCTGTCTACAGCTTCCTTTTTTTTTTTTTAAAAAATCTTTCTTGTAACCCAAGGCTAGCAGCCATGTTGTCTCTGCTGAAGTGATACAAGAATTTGTAACTGGGAAATGCCCTGTGGAAATTCAACTTCATAGCCTAATTGCTCAGTGATACAGACAAGGTGAAAACCTAATTAGTGAGCCCACTGGAATGGTCCAGGTGTTAATGATTTCGTAGAGACACCCTGAAAAAATGACTGCTACTCACTTCAAGTATAAGCACAACTTATAGCTTAGATCCAGTAATATATGCTAGCTAAGTAATATATAGGTGCTTTATAATAACAGACATATCTCATGGGGAAAAAAGGGACGTGATTTGCTGGATTATATTCCTTAATTTTACAAAAAGCTATTAATTCAGTTTGTGAAATGAGAGAAATCAGAAATAGTACAAAAACTACGGGAAGTGTTTCGGATAAATGCTGACATGACGGGGAGAAAAAATGTTTCTATTAAAAAGAACTGTTGCAAGAAGAAAAGCATGGACATAGTGAAAAATGCTCCACAGAGTCTGGGAAAGAGGGAACCTTCATGGCAGACATTCTAGATGTCTGGATATTTAAACAATTACAGTCCCACTACTCAGGAAATCTCAAAGTGCAGGAGAACAACAGATGATGGCTCCACCATGTTCTTATTATTGAATCAGATATCCTAAAAATGATAGTGAAATTTGTACAAATTGAGAATTCCTAACGAGGCTGAAATCAAGGCATTGTCTAGAAAATATGCACGAGCTACTTATATGGGAGAACTGGGCTTGAAAATTGGTCCTGTGAAATTCAAACAAGATAGATATGTGGATAAATGGATAAATTCATAATTCACTTGGATTTCAGTGTGGCTAACACTGCGTAAAACCACCCAGCAGAAACTCAACCTGAAGATGTGGCAAACAACCTTATGGGCATTTGGTTTTCAATGAACAAATTACCTTACCCCTAAGAGCTGACATTGCAGTAGCAGCCTTATGAAGTATTAGGTTTTCAGCAGAATGAAAACTAGAATTTTTTTTTAAATGACTCAGAGCCATCTAAGCAGTTGAAATTACTTGTAATTTGAAGCCAACTACATCCATATTTGCTTGAATGCCTGTTAAAAATAACGAGAAATCTGTCGGTGAAATGTGATCTGGGTCTTTTAATTGTTACTGTCACAAAGGAAACCATCAAATAGGGGAGGAAAGATGAGTTCATGATGCAATTCTATTAGAGTTGATTCTGGGCCATGCTGACTACCAAAGTAAAACACTTATTTACTCCTTAAGGCTTAAACATTCAAAACAAGTTAGTGTGCCTCAGCTTACAAGGCAATAAATTTCTACACTCAACAGTAGAATGAGAATTTGGGTGTACTCACCTGACCCAGGACAAGAATAACTACAGGGGAAACCAGCCTCTTTAGTAAACAAGTTATTGCTTGCCATGACTGAGGTCATTGAGAGAAATCTAAGAGAGACCTGTAAAGGAGGTTTTCATCTGTATTTGAATTAGATATGAGCAACCCCAAATTCTGGATTCAGAATAGAAAAATAAATGGAAACTACACATGAATTTTCTGTATGTTGAAGTCTAATTTCCTTCATCTTCAAAATACTGGCAATGGGGAAGAAGGAGAGAAAAAAAAAAAAAGGAAAAAATAAACAAACCAACAACCCAAACCAAACCCAAAGCAAACAAACAAAAAAAAACCACAAAAACCCCCAAACCCTTACATTTATATGGGTTTTATGGCTTTCAGCTTGGAAAAAAACAAACCAAACTACATTGGAAATGGCTTATTCACAGGACTAAAGTGAATTGGAGGGAAGGGGTGAAGAGTTAGTCAAACAGAAGTGAGCAAGGCCCTCAGGAACAGATGTGATAGCCACTAACAGTCCTTAAGGACTACATACATTTAATGACAGTGCAGATTACCTAGATAGTTTTTCATGTTAGTTGTCAAAACTGTGGTTGTAAACTGTTGTTTTCTTGGTCACAGGAAAAGAATACATTTGACAACTAGTGCTGAGAAAATATTCTGAAAGAATATTTTCCTCTAGGAAAATTATGCCATTTGAAAGAGCAGTTGGCCAATACCCCACTCAATAAGAGTAGAACTTGTAGAAAGCTTTAAAAATAAAGCAAGCTTAGATACAAGGTTGTGTGCCCTTCTAGAAAGGTGGGGGTTCACCTGGTCTGATAATTCTAGAAAAAAAGAGGGAAATACTAAACTAAATTGACAGGGATACCTGAGTATTGGCCCAAGTAAATGAAGTCATGTATAATAAATAGCGTTCCAGAGTGAAATCCAAAGGACTACAACACTGGATGAAACTGGTCCAAATTTTCAACCATTTCATTATTTTGACAGTCTCAGCTCCCAGGTTTGATGTTGCAGACAAACCTGGGAAAACAATGCCAACTGCAAACTATCCCAATTACAAAGTCAGAAGAGAATCCTTCTGCAAACAATGCATGAGACAGCAAGGACATCTCAGGAGCCTTTTTTAGCATTCTAAATATACAGATACTTAAATGAAACAATTATTTAAGACAAAAATGTTGGTGATATGAGAATAGGTTAATGAGCAGGCTAACATTATGGGTTTACTTCTAGGACATGAAGCAATTCTGTATATCATAGCACTTTCTGTGCAGATAGACTAGCTCAGATAGTTCTGATGTGGCTTTGCATTGCAGCATACATTTCATAAGAAAGGGTAAAGAGCAAACAGTCCTCTCTACACAGCAAGCACTGGCCAGAAATTGGAAAGCTCCCCATTCCATAGGGATGCTGCTGGCGGTTAGAGATGGAATATGTGACCCTGGGGCCAGCAGACACTTTGGCTAACCTGCTTCATTTGGTTAGGCTGCTTATGTTTGCTCCCCAGATCTTCTAACTAAATGTAGCTAGTGAATTATTTTTGGCATACGCGATTGTTCTTCTCAAGCTGACTTTCCATATGTGTTGCTTTACCATTATGCAGGTCTTTGCTTCTCTTCTAGTCTCCTTCCTGTGTTTGTACTCTACATGCTTCTCCATGATCCTGCAGATACTTTCTTTCTATCCTCACTTTTCCAAATCTCTGCTTGTTGTTCTGCAAGTGTCAACAACAAAAGAAAAGCTCATTAGGTCTTTTTTTTGTGTGTGTGTATGCAGCTCTGCCACACTACAGCTTGTAAAAACTTTTGCAATCCTAATCTTGCAAATTATACTATGTGGATGAACTCCTGAACAACTCCTACCTTGTAACATTTAGGTGCCAATGCTGTTTCTGGTAGAAGTAAAAAATATGTAGTTTTTACTACTAACTAGGCACTCAGTACACACAGACAGCTCTAGAATATTCAGTGAAAGCAAGTAACAGCTGTAAATTAGAATAAAGATGTGAATATCCATAGTGGAGGCATCTGGAAATAACAGAGTGTTAGTGCTAAACTTGGATACCCAGAGCACCGTTATTTCCTCCATGCTTGAGACTTCTAACTTGATAACCCCCTGAAAGGAACTGTAAGATGTTTTCCTTTGGGTCAATCTATTTGGAAATATTTAGGTTTTCTGACCAAATCAGAAAAAGAGCTTAATTTAAACTTCCAATCTCGCCGTTTTCAGTACAGCAGCGTTACTTCTCACAAGCACCTGGTCCGCCTGCTTAAGCCTCCCTCTCAGGCCGTGTTCGCTCCCGGGACTACATCTCCCCGAATGCCTCTGGGCCGTGTGAGTTCAGGGTGGACCTCTCTGCGTGTCTTTGGCCAGGGGGTAGCCTATTGCACTGTGGGAGTTGTAGTCCAGCCAGGAGCCCGGTCAGCGCGGGGTGACTGCAGCAGGCTGCTGTCGAGGGGAGCTGCTTCGTGGAGGTGCACCAAGGTAACAAATTCATCAGAAAAGGTTGTGAAATGAACCTACAAGGCTTTTTGATACGGATAAGGAAGAAAAAAAAAAAGGGGGGGGGAGGGGCGTGGGGGGGGACGGGACACGCAAAAACCAAACCCCTTTTCTATTGGAAAATACCAAAAAGAAATATGTAGCTATTTCTGAACTGAAATTTCTTAACCTCTTTCTGGATTAGGAAAATAAACATGTTTTTGAAATTTACTTAGTTTGAGGAAAACAAATGCTGGTGCATCAGAAATAACCACATAACAAACATCCCTCTTTTTGCTGGCCTTTCCAAAGCAGCTACATTCTTTCTTATTAAAACATAAGGCAAAATAAACTGTAACTTCAAATGAGCCAGTGCAGCCACATGCAGAATTTCACCTGATTTCTGTTCTGCTACTTCACAGGTGACAAAACAGGAATTTTCTGCACCCGTCTGTCTGTGTTCATCAGAAAATTATGACATTCTTGGTGTTGACAACTCCAGCACAAAATTTTCAAATTGGTATGTTACTAGCTCAGGAAGGTGTAAAGGAGATTCATCTTCATGGTAAAACTACTCTCTCATAAGTGTTGAGAATGTTTTAGAGCAGAATGTTGCCAGCACTCTGACATAAACTCAATCACATTTATTATTTGAAATCCAGTCTAGAATTTCATGTAACTGCTCTTCAGTTATAGAACAAAGCTTTTAAGTATCACCCTAGTAAGTCTTGATCTTTATAATGATCATATTCAGTGAAAAAAGGACACACTGAAGAACAACTTGTACTGCCTTGCCTTGCTTAGAGAATTCTTCGTCTATATGGTTTTTTATATTCAGTTTCATCAGTGAAAAAAACATAATCAGTAAGACATCTGAGTAAAAATCTGAAAGAACACAGACTGTATGCAATAAAAGGAGACAAATAATAAAAAAAAAAGTAAAAAAAATGCACCCTTTATCTTCTCCATGTATAAATACATGCCAAATTCTATTTTAACTTACTTCATATTACAGGACAGAAAGTCGTATCAGCTCTGTGACACAGTGTCCTTATATAATACACACTGTGGACATTTCAAGGAATGTAATGTTTAAAAGCAATTGGAATACCAGTAAACATCTTGTAGCAAGTTTGTGAATGTTCAGACATACCTGATTTTAACACAAATTTCACAGTGTAGCTGTTGTTTTCCTTTCAGTGTAATTTAATAGGTCTTTTGGGATCTGCCATGTTTGAACATCTGGGAATCATCACATGTTGTCTGTTGATCAATGAGGCAACAGGAAAGACATGATGCGACACAGATGTTAAATATGGCAATACTCCATAGACTGACTGGATCACAAGTGGGAATGATCAGATTTTGAAAAATCTGATTAAGATTAATTGACTGCATAAAATTCAATTATTTTTTTCTTAAATTTCCTAATTGTTCTGGTAACAGTGGGTATTAGAGTGGTCACAGAATTATAGGAAACTGGCTTCTTTAGAGGAACAAAATGACATCACTGAGGACAAGAACTTTTACTATCAAATACTTTACAGGAAGATGAATACAATTTGCCAGGTTCCTTGCTGTCTCGTCATGAAGATTAATGTCTACTACTGGATAACTCTACTGCTCCTTGAAAAACAAAGAATACATTAATCAAATTTACTGCATTAGTTTAAGCATCGTGGTTAATTGAGTAACTGCCACTATACTAAGAAACCTTTTTCTCCCCGCCCTCATATGCAAAGAAGAAATAGCGTATGTTAATTCCTTTAACTGTTAACCGTGAATGCCACCTTCTGGCTAGGTACAGAAACGCCCTTTGAGAGCGCCAGGGAAAAACCACAGCTTTCATTCCGTAGTTACCAGGTAACCATTTCAGTTAAATATATGTTAAAAATGTGTGAAATACAGGCACACCTCCTGACAGACTTCCTAGCTTGCTCGTTGAAATGTAAAGGTACTCAGATATTTACTCTTCTAAAGAAATGGGTTAGTTCAAAATAATAAGCACACCTGATTCTAGCTTTCTCTAGCAACAACCTGAACACTGTTGTACTGAAAGGCAGCAGCTGAATCGATATCGTGAATTAAATTCTGGCCTTACAGGAACTGATGCGACTTTTGCGACTTACTTCAATGGGGACCAAACTTCCAGCCTTTATTCTCTGGAAGCTGCTCTAGTGAACTGGAATTTGAATTTTCAGAAGTTTTTAAGGAAGACAGGCATATATTCTTTTGCAATTCAGTGGGCACAGGGTTTTACAGAGGAAACTGGTCCCGCAAAACAATGATGCTGAAGGTTTTTGTGTCAGAGACCCCTCCTTCCCTACGATCAGACCAGATTAGCTGTTACTTTTACTGTTCGAACTTCTGCAGCAATAGTATTACAGTTGTTAGGTGTTGCTAGTACAGGTAAAAGCATGTTGTACGTATCTGAGCATGTTCCTTGAAGCGATCACATTATCATGGTGTAATGGACTCCCAAATCAAAGAAATATTCTGCTCTGGCTGCTAGGATGATACACAGGCAGCAGGGGAAACAAGCTAGGAAATTTATCTCACCTGGGGAAGCAAATAATAAGCATTTCTCTAGTGCATGAAGAAGAATATTTGGGCAGACAGTAGCTGAAATCCCCTGCAGTTACAGATTGCTTTAACTCTGCTGAATTTTTCCTTTTTTTTATTATTTTTTTTTAAAACCAAGCTATTCCAGCTGCGTGATCTCTTGTGGGCTTAAATTCTCAAGTCATAGTTAACAAAAATTTCAGTGAGCCCAATCCTACATTTAGATATCAGTGGGAAATCAGTCATCTCTTCTCAAGTTCTTTTTGATTCTGCCTGTCAATTTCTTTATTGCATCAAGTATAACAGTCAAAATTGTAAGCAAACTGACAAATCACTGAATTATAATGTAGACACAGGATGACTTTTAGTTTGCCCAATCTGTGAATCTAATATTTTTTAATGTTGCCAGATATGCACTAATTTCTAGGATTCAGTGAAACAGCATGCACTGGAAGAGATTAACTCTTGTATATTAATAACTGGTATCTGACAGGTTTGGTAGAAGTTTTCCTTACAATTAAAAAATTTGTATCTGAATATGGAAGATACAGGAGGGAAATGAGAAATGTTATTTTTCTTTTTTAATGTAATCAGTTTTGATATGCTGCAAGTGTGTTATTCATGACAAAGCATGAAGCTTTATCAGATTCAGCTCTTTTCTTCTGACTTCTTTGGAGCAAGAAAGTAAAAGATGAGCATTAAGTTGACCTTAAACCATAGCTCTGCTCCTCATACAGTGCTGTACTTGCTTGTTTTTCCTAATAGCTCATTTTGCAAATATGACCCCATCACTGATACATGGAAAGCAGGTACCCACTTACTCAATCCATCTATACATGTGTCCACAGAGTTTGTTATTTTTCTCAGCTGCTGAGAAATCTGTAAGGAGCCATTTATAATTTTGACATGTATAATAAATTTTGACATGTATAATAGGTAATGGAAAGCACATTTGTGAAATCTGCCTTCCCCCCCACTTCAACTTTGACTTAAAACATCACAGGGCTTCTAGGATTCTTAAAGCCAAGATGCTTTTCCTTTAATGAGGGTGATTATGATCAGGGTGTCACAGAGACAGTTGTGTGTGTTGGGTGACTTTGTGTTGAATCTTTTTAAGGGGGAAGAGGGGTTGAGGAGACAAGTGCTCAAGGCAAAGAGAGAAATATGTTCCAACATAAGAGAGACTGTTCCAACCATTTACACTAATATTAGTGATACTATCTCCAATCTGTAGATGGCAGTGATCTTCCACTGCCTGCTTCAGGAGGAAAGGCAGGAGAGCAGTGGCGGTGAAATACTAAAACTGTAACAACTATGCAAAACAGATGTGGGGAAATTAAGTCATGAGGTTAACTTAATTCTATATACCAATCTTCTTTTTAAACTAAAACCTACTTAAAGAATATAGGAAGGTACACCCCTTATTGTATTTTCTTCGTGTAATGAGAAAATGCCATTTACAACCTATAAGTTTTTTTATCTAAGGACTTCGATGACAAATTTGAAAATTTTGTGTTTCGGAATTTATCTATGATCAAAATCTTACACTGGTATTCTGGACATCTTGTGTGTACTTTTGATACATTTCATTATTTTAAACATTTTTATTCAAATAACATCTGCGTTTTTCCTCCCAAACTCCTCTGAGTACTTGACTACCTCCTTCATCAGTCGTTCAGCAGATCTGTGTCTCCTATTTCATTTTTAGCTGCTTTTTTCTTGACACATGCATTAGTTTTCACTTTCATTCAAACGAAATGCGATAAACAGAGTGCATAAGGCTGTCAGAGTATAGTTTAGTGAAGAATGTGATGTGATGTGAAGCCCACTAAAATCAAGGAGAGTACTTCTATTAATTTCCATTTCTAATGGACTTAAGAGTCTTGCCTACAAAATCTACCCGGCTGGATGACTGGCAGAGAGAATGTTCAAAGTATAACACAAAGCATAACCTTTCAGGTTTTTCTCAGTATTTTCCATTGTGGGCTTTTTTTAAAAGATTCTCCCTATAGAATTTTAAAATATGATACTTTTCATGAAGATCAAATTATAAAACCAATACTTTTGTAGTTCTATTGTAATCATCACATAGGCTTCTAGCATCAGACTTTAAAAGGTATTTAGACACACAAATGCAGATGAGGTGCCTTAACAGGATTTCAAACAGCATCTAAATCGCATTTGAAAATTTGCTTCTGAAGATCATAAATATCAATGAGATTTGGGGGGCTGTGGAGAGGAATATGCCTACAATGCATGTATATGCGACCTGGGCACAGAGAAGTACCTAAGCCAGTTAATTTCATTGTTGTCAGTAGAAAGCATATCACTGCAAAAAGCAAAAACCACAAAACTATTAATCTGCTTCTAAGGCACAGCCCAGTTTAAATGGTATGAGAATGAGAAACCTTAGAGTGACTCCCAGTTGAGCCTTTCCTCAGCAAATCATGAGAAATTATTTGGGTCAGGTTCTTCCATTTAACATTAAGACATTTCATTCTTTGCTGCTGAAAGATGTTTTGCAACATCAGTACCCCTAATGTGCAGTCACTGTTCTTTCACTGCAGTCAATGGAGGCTTGTCATTGGTATGACCAGTGGCAGTCAACGGAGGCTTGTCATTGGTATGACCAGTGGCAAGTTTGACAACTTTTAGCACAGAAAGCCAGTGTAAATTACCGTGCATCACTTAAATCCTTTTTTGAAAGATTAGCTGGGAGTTATCCCTTTTTGCTCAGGAATGTATCACATCCAGTATGTTTTGGAACAGGAAGCATGTATTCATCCCAGTGGCAGGCTTTCCACCCATTCCAGTTGGAAGATAAAAACATCTACCTGACATCCCTATCTCAAGAGCTTTCTATACACATATCCTACTTTTTCTCCTCTGATTTTTGTCACCTCTTTTTGATGCCAAATAGCTTTTCCTCTTCCTTACTGACCAAACTCTTCATTCTTCGAAAAACAGTAGCAGTTCACACTGCTTAAGCTGCAGTTCCAAAAAGCAATTTGTTTTTTAATGAGTGAATGTTTAATCTTTTGTACTCCATTGTCAGGAAAATAACCCATTAATCTGTTCCCATTACAAAGTACACAGTTTCATAATATGCATTCTGGACCCAAAAAAAGGATGGGAAAGGGCAGCTAAGGAAAGATGCATATAGCCTTATTCCCTGTTTATCATGCTCTAAATGCACACAGTAAGGTGCCTTCTTTGGGAGTTACTCTTGGCCACTTCATGAAAATGTCAACATTAGAATTTTGCAAAAAATTCATTTTAATAAGCCATTGGCCAGTTTCCTTTAAACACACGTACAAGGTTGTTTGCAGCATGAGCTCAAAGTGTGCTAGGACTCTGCATAACTCTCCCCCAGCTTCCAATCGTGCTGTCTGACTTGCACTGTTGCTGTCTGTCCCTTCCTGCTTTCTGCTTCTTCCCATTCTCATACTTCTGCTCTCTCTCTTCATCTTTCTAATTCATTCAACATGCCCTTGAATATGTACCATGTAAGCTGTTTTGCATTCAACATTTGTTTATCCTGGGACTTATCACAGTATCTGAGAATCTCATAACTTTCACAGATTTTTATCCTCCTGAAGCCTTTGTGAAACAAGGAAGTACATGTCAATTTACAGATTGGGAGTGGTCACACTGTAGATTGAGGTGCTCGGAGCCCTGCTTAGCCGTGGGAGCTGTATTCAAGTATTTCTTGGCTCCTGATCTCCTGTATAGATTGAACATTCCTGTCAAACTACATCTCCTGCTATGTACCAGTCTCCTTTAGCCGTGAGCACAGGCCATCACTCTAGACTTTGTGACTTCAGAGACTTCAGGAAGATATGGACTGGGTGAGGAGACTCTTTTTTACATTACAACAGGGACACAAGACACAAATTCAGAAAGTTCAGAAAAATCCCCCATGACTTTTCAAAATCCAAATTTATGGATGGGTAGGAAAGGTAAATGTGTGTGGGAATGGGTTCAAGTGTCTGCCCGGTATTTCCATTCCCCTATAAGAAATCAAACATCCTAAATAAGGAAAGAATCAAATTCATGCAAAGCAGATACTTTACTCAAAACCAGTTAATAATCTAAAAATATTGCCTTCTGAGGAAAATTCTGTCATGGCCCTGGTTGTATCATAGACTTGAAGAAAGAGCACATAACTAATGAAGATTTCACTACAGTTAATCCTTCATCCTTATTTCAGAGTATCTGCTGTGAGAACAGCATACATTTTGTGATAAAATTCACTTACCTGTACATTACCACAGTTAGAACAGTCTTTAAATGTTGATTCTAAATTGTTTTTTTAGAGTTGTCAAAACATAGGGATGTGTATCCATCTTTTGTGACTCAAAGGGGTATCTCCCAAAGCAGTGAAAGGAAGGCTCACATAATGACTACAGCTGGCAACATGTGAAATTTGGGTGCCAGATTATTAAGTATTCTGATTTAGCTGTGATGTGAAACTCCACAGTGAGCTCTACAAATAGCTCTGCTGACACTGAGGTAGTGACCTCTGAGGCTCTCATGTGACTGGGCTGCCAATGGGCTGTCTGGTCCACCAGGGTGCCACTTTCCTTTGATTTATCTTTGAGTCTGAGGAATTTTTTTTTTTTCCACTGTAGTAAGAAAATCCTATTTCAAATTCATTATTAGAGCTATCTATGCTGTCTGGCCCCAGTGGATAAATCCTAGTAACTAGGTATGTATTTTCTATGGACCTATGCACTGACTTTAAAACAAGCCTCATGCAGATAGATGTCTGGTTTTCCTTATTAATTGAGATGGGGAAGGGAAGAGAAAGGAGAATATATAATAGTTCACTTACCTGAGAAAAGCTGTGCAGCTGGGTGTGTTCTGTTGTATAAGGCAGAAAATATGCATCTGATCAATTGTACTCTCTTGGAACCTTAAAAAACAAGAAGAGGTTTATAGCAAATGTTATCATGTAAACTTGGTGATAAAATAAACATTCCAACTACTTCTGCACTTTTATGCAGACCATACACAGTCATCATAAATAAAGTAAAAAAACCCAAAAGCAGTCACTGAATGAAGTGTTTGTATAAAACTGGTAGTGAGCCCGCATCTAATATACTCAGGACTCAAACTACATAGCCTAGTGAAATGTTTCAAAACTGCCATACAGAAAGAGTCTGCATTCGGCTGCAAGAATAAACTTCCACTGAACTGTGTAAAAATAAGGCAAGATACAATGTCAACACTAAGAAGAAAAGGTTAAATTACAGTCCTTGTATACTTGATGAGTATTGTATAAGAAAGTCTTTTCCAGTACATCCGTTCAGTGCTATTGTCTGTTCAGTATTAGAAACACAACAGTGTAACAAAAGGTTTCTAGATCTATCGCAAAACAGTGAAGGTGGCATCTCTACAGCCTACAATAAATATCTTAAATCTCATCAGAAATCTGATCAGAAGACTTAATCCATATGCCAAAGTGTTGCAGAAATTGGCTCTTCGGCCTCTATACCCAAATACCTAAAATTGCCCACATAACTAGAAATATGATTCAGTCGCTACTAAATGTTTTACACAGAAGAGACAGTTAGGATAATAATCTCCACTCTCACAGCAATTACAGCTGCTTACTGGACAGTTTGATGCCGTGCAAGGAGCATACTCCAGATAGTTTCTAGAAGTGTGTTTAATGCTAAGAACTAAGAAAAATAAACAGCATCAGCTGATGGGACTCAATGTACCACAAAGGCCATTGTACCTTGATGGATTTTCCTCAAGAACTTCCCAAAAAACTACCTTTGGCACAAAGGCTCAAGTGATGTTGATGTTTTACTTAACACTGCAAGTACCACACAGGGCTAGACTTGAGACAGTAACTCTTACTTTCATTATTGGGTTTTTCCTTATATTTTTACTCTCTGAGTAATTCTCTTTCTCAACATCACCATTATTTCACTTTTTTTTGCTTTATATTTTCAGATATATAAATACATGGAAGCATTTTACAGGAGTTCCAAATCTCCCTGAGAAGTGGCTGACCTTCATAACTCATGGCGTATGTGCAATTAATTGAAAAGTTCTCCTCTATAAAATTTGTCTTCACAACTGGAAAAAATACACGTTAAACAGAACCACATCCAGGTATATATGTAAAATTGAGAGAAGAATGCAAAAAGAGTTATTCATAAAAGGATGAAAATATTAATTATTATTTATATATTGCCAAATGTATTCTTGGCTCTTATATGTTCTCACAAGCAGCACTTTATTCATAGATAGAAGAATCAGATTGAAAAAATGGCAGCTGAGCTACAGTAATTTTGATATAATGGCAAGGAAAAGATGCCAACAAAGTACCTTTTAAGTGTGGGTTAAACTTAGCTTTGTTTGACAGCGTGCCCACTGCAAAACATACACAATACCTATGGGAATGATAAACAGAGCCTTCCCCAAAGTAGATTTTATTCACTTCTGCTGTATCTTAGTTACTAAATTAGTGCATAATTTAATCTATCTATTCCTTATCTATAAAGGGGATGCATCAGGATTTCTGTGAGTCTTGTCCAGACACATTTCAATGTCTTCTGAGAGGAGCTATCCTGCTAAGTGTGTTGCACCACACCTACCATCCCAAAGCCCCAGTCAAGACTGGAGCCTCAAAGTGCAACTGTAATAACCAATATAATATTAAACACCCATTTTCTTATGTGCTCCTAGGACTTAAAAGAAGGAATGAAAAAATATTGTTTGACATGTAAAGAGTATAAAGGAAAGCGTTCTGGATATGCTTTAAAGTATCTTACTAATATTTTCTGAACCTCTGGACACATTTACTATGATCACATCTCTTTTTAAATCTTGTAAGGTAACACCATCTTATTAACTTTTAATCTATGAAAAATATGCACTATAGGAAATGTAATGTTACTAATGAGGTAAAGATCTTCCCCCTCACTGTTATTTCCTGTCCGTCTCCGTGGTAAGTAACCATGTATCTTTGTATATGGACATGTGCAAGATAAGTGGAATAGCTGCTTACCCATCTTCTGTCCCCGTGGGACTTTGATTAGCTAGTAAAAAGGCAGAGGCCACATCAAACCGATGCTCTACAGAAGAAACCCAAAGAAGTGCATTAAGATTCTCCCCTTGTAGTGCCAGCTAGTGGATTTTCACACAGGGGGAATACAGACTAGGATCTTCTAAAGCTAAAAGATCTTGCAAATCACAGTTTTGTCCCATCACCTAGTAGTTTTCAAGAAGATAAATACAAAGAGATCTGCAATAAAAACACAGAGAAATACTCTATATTCCAGAAAATACCTCAGATTTTTAAATCAATGCCTATATTCCCTGTGTTAGAAAAGTGGAGGAAATGTATTTGCTTGTTAAACATAGTATTCAAAAATGAAACCTTTTTTTTACTGATGATTGCACATGGCTTTCAGATACTTTTCTGCAAGCCACATACAGATGTAATTTTTTCTAATATAAAATGCAGCCCAGCCACAGTTAGGTCCCAAATGATACTAAAAAACCCGTTGCATTAAGTTTCTACCGTCATTATCAAAAACACGTGGAATGCTCCCTTCAGTAACTTTGGAAACTAATTACCACTGTCTGGACAGCCGGAGTATTCCTCATAGGCAAGGAACAAAACATGTTGATGTTAGAAAGCACTCTCTTGCTTCTCTCTCTGCCCATCCTCTTGTCCCTGACCCTCCCTACCACTCTGGCCAAACCTTAAAGACAGTAAGGAAAAGAAATAACATGATCATCCGAGGAGGACTGGAAAGTACTTCTATAAACAGGCAAGCAGTATCAAACATGTCATAGCTAGCAACAAGCAGAAAAGAGCACTGCAGGATAAGCCCTGGGGATATGGACACCTAGTAGAAGATGGGGAGGGAAGTCTGGCAGGTGGGAGACCAGGAAGGGCAAAGAATGCCCTGCTTTAGCTCCTGTAAACACCAGCTTCATGTATGCAAGAACTAAGATACTCCATGAGCAAGGCTACATGTTCCATGTCACTCATTCAAATGGTGTCAACTCAATTTTGAAGGTTATCCCACTGCAGTAAGCTCCCATCTCTACTGTTTTCATTTGGCTGGAGAGGGCTTTGTGTAAGGTTAACAGTGGAGCAGCATACTTGTCAGTCACTACTTGTTAGTTATTTAATTGTAAACGCAGGCTCTAGAGCTGGTGCATAATTCAATTTTCATTTGATATGGAAAAATGGTTTAGTAAATTAATATGGCCTAGAGAGGCCTGAGACAAAGCTAACAAGTGATGGTCTGCAACAAGTTCTGTTTCAGCTCGATATTTAAAATTTTATTAACCATGATTAAAGGTTTTATAGATCAATCTGGCAGATAGAATAGCAAATCAAAATATTTATTTATTATGAGGGGTTTGAAAATTTGGGTATAGCTACTGAAAACCACTGGAGGAGACAAATTTTTACATGTGGCCCTACCAATCCATAAGGTGTAATAAGACACGCACGCCAGCAAAGGAATTGGTATCCAGACTTCCCTGCAACAGAGATAGACTGACTGAAAGGGTTAGAAAAAACAGGCTTTCAAAAGATGTAAGATACCCCTGTAATTTAGCCAAAAAGGCCTCACAAGAAGTAAACTATATATATATGTTAAGAAAATAACTCCCTTCATTTTGATCTCATTTTTCAAAATCATTATTACTTTTTGATTACTTCGGATTCCCCTATAGCAAACTTTTAGCTAGTATAATCACTTAAGGAGAAATGATACATTGTCCTCATAGAAGAGAAAACTCAAATGTGAAACACAGTCAGTGTAGCTCAGGGATGAAGAAAGGTGTTTTTCTAAAGGGATGTGTTGGCTGCTTCTCCCAAAGTCCAATGACAAAAGAACATAAATGAGAAAGCTAGAATTGGCATTGGACAACATGGCTTCCATCCATGTGATATATGAGTAGCTTCTGTTATTTTTATTCAAATAAATGGTCATTCTTGTTTGCCAATTGCTTTTTTTCTCAGTTCCTCATCTTGACAGTTATTAGCATTTTCAAAACAGAAATCCTACAAAAGGAAGGAAGGTTAGTTCTAGTAAGACCATATAAGTCTGAAGGCAAAAGTGTCCGTTCTATTTAATTCAGTAAAACTTATTTTAATATTATTTCTACAAGCTCTCAGTCATCACATAGTAATCTGCTCTCCTATAAAAAAACAAACAAACAAAAAGATAAAAGATACTATCAAGAATAAGAAGGAAAATTCAAGAAAAACTGGCTTCGGCCACTGGTCAAAACTTAAACAAAAACCACCTAAACCCACTAAACCATGCAGAGCAGACCAAACTCTGAATTAAAGCCAACTCATGTGAATTTCAGGTCAACCAATGGCTAATAGCAGCTCCACAGGGATTAGAAGCACTGCCCGCTACTAAACTGAGCAACCATAAATGTGAAGTCACTCATCCATTGAAGTGATGTTGAACGTTTACTGAAGCATGACTTAAATCAATACGTAGAATTCCAGATAAACTGGTGAAAATTTGTTCAGCAAATGAATACAGTAGAATCTGATTTAAAGGGGGCTATTCAAATCTCCTCGATATACCACATGCTGTTTCAACTTTTCTTGAAAGGTTGATTCAATACAAAACTGTTTTGTAGTACTTCTATGAGCTTTAGATTTCCCGACCTCCAGAGAGATGGAGGCTAATTGCAGTTTCCCTGGCTGTCTAAAAATGCATCTTTTTTGGAATGGCACATCAGGCATTTTGTCACTACATGAAGTGCAGTCCTGTCTGGGCTGAAATTTAGTTTCCATAAATTAAATAACATTTTCTAAGTGCCAAGAATATCAGGTGTTCTCTATGCATGTAATGTTACAGCATCCTTGCTCTTATTGACTGACACATAGATTCCTAAGATTAGCCTGTTGGTACTATCTAGAGGGATACAGCATTTATTTATAAGCTCCAGTATATCTGCTTATAATTTATTTATAACTATAATAATTTATTTTTTTTAATCAATTAGCTTCTACTGATTTCCTTCCAATTCCCAGAGATAAATATCTTCTGCCTGTTGCTGTGTGGCTTATTTGACTAAATGTCCTTTAAATCTACTTCTTATTCCGTAGCCCTGAAATTTCATTCTTCCATAACATATTTATTTTAAAATTCCTTTGAAAAGATCAGTAAAAGGACAATGACAGGCCAGCTAAGGCATGTTGATAAACCAGGAATTATTATCTTAGATTTGATTTAAAACAAAGTAAACAAACAGAAAGCATATTTAAGAAATGTATCTACCAACCAAGGTAGAGCTAGCAGAAATGTACAGTCTGTTCTGTGAAATAGTATTCCTGAGCTTGAGGAAGCTCACTGGGATCTAGGTCACTGGGTTAGAAAGAACTGAGTGAAAGAAAGATTACTCTCTTTTTCATTTAGTATACTAGACAAATAGTTAAACCTAATCTCAACAAAATGTTTCTGACATTATATAACATAGTTATGTACACTGCAGCTAAAAACAAACTGATAAAATTCTAAACAAAAGAAAGAGGGAGAAATATAAATCCATCTATAATGCCCCACGTCTTCTCCATGTGCCCACACAGTGGTAATTCTGGAAGGCCATCATATGCAAAATGTATGTACCTAGATTCTCTGCAAGAGCACCACACAGAAACGATAAATTAAAAATCACTTGTACAAATGAAATTTGCTTTTAATCTCCCTTTATGTTCCTTATTAAGAAAAAATACTAATTAAAAGGAAAGGTTAAAGAGTTTTTAAAAATGTAGCCACCACATCTCAGCTTACTATAAAGGATTCTCAGTAAAATTTTAAAATACATAACTAAAAGCCTTGAAGTATTTTACATATTTTGCCACCTAACATAAGACAAGGACATAGAAAGACAACGGCAAACAAACACTGCTGCCTTAAAACCCAACTCTGTTAAAGTAAGATAAACCCTTGCCATGAATGCTGCACTGGATTAATATAAATGAAAATCATCAGGACTCTCACACAAGAAGACATTGTAGTGACATGCTACAATCCATTGCAAATTGTTTAATACTGTCCTAAGAAATCTGAGATGGCATAACAGTAGCATTGCATGTGTGTTTGAAATAGGCTGGAATGAAAATTTTATTCCAAATGAGTTGCATTGGATATTCTTAGTACTGAACGAAAGGCTTTAACTTTCATTACCTTCTATTTGGATTATACACTACCGTGCAATTCTCTAACAGTGAATGGTTAAAAAGCATTAATGAAAGTTAAGGGTGATGTGATATTTAACTCACTGTGCAGTTGTGGACTATAATCCATATTTTACCAGTTAAAAGACTGAAACACAGACGGGTTAAGGGGTGATAGCAAAAATGGGTACTGAACATCTCGCTCAAGTTCCATATCTATGCCTTAGCCAAACAAATGCTTTATCCCCTACCTGGTGTTCAGACCACAGCTCACTGAAAATCTGTATATCACAGTACTCTTCTGTCCAGAGCTTCACTCTAAATATATCTAAAATTAGAGGCAAAGTTGTCATCTTTTGAGTCTGCAGAGACAATTTTGGAAGGCATTTTGCCTCAAAATTTTGTTTCCCTCACATCTAAACAATTTTTTTCCCCTAGAACAGAAGACAATCCTACTTTACAATAAATTGCTAGTCAGAAGAAAAACAATGAGAATTTCTCTTACTCAACTGCTATGTATATATAGGACTTAATAAAACTACTGATATAATTGAAAGAAACTGATAAAATTATGTTAACATTAATTGTATAGAAGCGAAAAATCAGATACATGGTAGTTCTTGTGCTCACTACAGGTGAAAGGTTACAGATCCCAAATGGGGATGTGTTTTAAAGCTCACTGAGATTATTGAAAAAGAACTTACAAAGATTTCAGCAGTCACTAGATCAAGCCTATGGCCAACAGGATGAAACTGAAGCAAGGGCACTTAATCACTAACGATCTGGTCCATCTTGGTCAGTTGGGAATTTTGCAATAGCTCTCACTGGGGTGAGTATTTTATATTTAGTTTTTCTTTCCTTCAGTAAGGTCCCCAAAACTTTACATATCTTCATAGCGACCTGCTCCCCTTTCTATCAAACTGACTTCTGAATCAGCCCCTAAAAGAACCCCATATTGGCAGTGTGTACTGTAGGCAGAATAATTTCAGTTCCCTGCCATATGCCCCATGCAGTATTTTAAAAAATGAGTGATGGCTCTGCTTTTCCCTATAGCTCATGGGCTGACTATATATCTTCAGATGTGTTAAGGTATGATGCCAGACTAAAATCTGCCTTAAACAAACTCCCAATAGCTCTGATATCACTTTTAATTTATATTATAATTTCTAAATTCTAGTTACACCCCGGTGATATTTTTTTTTTCACAAGCGCATCTGGAGCTGCAAAACAGTTTTGTGCAGGAAGCAACCATGTGTATTAAATGACACCCTTCCTATGCCTCTTGCTTCTCGGTGCAATATGACCTCTTTCACCAGAGTGGCCAGTTGAGTCCCACAGCTTCTGGGCAGATCTTACTGTTTCACCTAAAGCAAAAAATTCCTGGGAGCGTCCACAAATCTGAACCAGCATCTGTTCTTTTCCTGTTGTTTCTTCTTTGAAAATATAAACAGAATGTTAATTACCTTGCCCTGATTTTATCCTGCTGCTCAGTTTGTTTCTTTTTAACTTCTGAATCTATTACCACCTGCCAATTTGTCTAATCCTGTATTCTGGCAGATGTAGGTTTTTAGCTGAGATTGTTGCAATGATTCTGAAGGAAAATGAGCCATGTTCTGCTAGGTCAACAAGATTCAGAAAGCCAAATCTGTTACAAATGTTACTTCATTGTTTGCACAAATTGGCATCTTCATACAGAAATTTATTTTATAAATTTGTTCGTGGATGTATTTGGAGGCATTTGACAATCTCTCACATCTGATAAAATCAGTCACAGGCTTTTTCAGACCCTGCTGTCCTTTTCCTTTTTGTCATGTTTTGTTCTTAAATTAAGAATAAAATAAAACTTTAAGTAATCTGAAGATTCCTCAGCAGAGACAGAAGAAAAAAGCTGAATCAGCATTTTCACACGTGCTTAACTCTAGAATTGTATGCTGTGCTAAATTAGAGAGCTGTGCTCAGGTTTCATGTTACAAGGAGTACTTGAATTTTATACAGGAAAAAAAAAGAATATTTACACTGTATTTTAATAAATAATTAATATTAAACTGCATCTATTAAATAAAGGTTCAAACTTGCACAGTGCCGTAAGCTCCCACTGGATGGTGTTTATCGACTTGCAAAATCAGGATCTGGTACAATGATATTTGGAATGCTCTTCTGTTTCATACTGTGCCAGTTCAATATCGCTAACTACAGGTGTTTAAAAAGCATAAAGTGGTCCATGAAATATCAAAAGATTAGCTTGATGCTTGCCAGATTTTTTAAAAATAAATAAATAAATTTGGAGATCTGCTTATTTGCCTTCTGGTTTTTGATACTCTAGGGTTCAGTTGGCTCATGTTTTCACGTTTTATCTTTAACCATAAAGGCTAGAACTCCTTTTTGATGGCAGCTGAAGTTTGCATCTACTCACTAGCCCGCAGGAGCAGGCTTTAAGACATCAAATATCATTAACGCTCATGGGAAAATGGTAAAAATGGGCCATGCTGCTTGATAAGTTACTAATTTACAAATTTTAGTAATAGACATTGGTGCTTTGAACCACTGATGTGAATTATCCAGGTTCTACTGCTTACTTAATAGTCTATGTTCCTTGTGGCATTGAAATTATTGTGGGTCAGAAACTTATCCTACAACTGAACACAATGCTGCTTGCCATGTGAACCTGGAACAGATTTGCTCCTAGAACAATGGGGTTTTTTTTACATTTTATGCTGAAACAGTATGATAAAATTAGATTAAGAATTTTAAGACTAGACAAGTTACTGTTGTTTTCCTCTCTTATTTCAGTTCTTTGCCTCCACTAAGTAGCTCCACAAAGTTCAATTTCATGCCATGAATTTTTGTTGTTCTCTATTTGATGGACGAGATGCAGTCAGGTATTTTATGAACCGATTTTAAGAAGGAACTGTAAACCCCTGACCATCTAAATGTTTTGGTTTGTCTAATGCAGGAGCTATAGAATGAGGAGACACGAGATGAATTTGTTGAAGGAATGAGTGACTGAGTAGACAAGAACTAATACACACACAGGCACTATCACTGTAGCAGCATTATTCCAGTGAGGAGCTTCTCTGAAAAATTAGGAGCACAATCTGAAGGCTTGTTCCCCTGTCATTTTTTTATCTTGCTAGATAAATTGGCATCAAGAATTAAAAAAAAAAACAAACCCCACACATTTTTTACCCTATGTACTGTGAGAAGAGTAACAAGAGTGACAGAATTCCTTTCTTTCACAAGTTGATACAGTGCTTTAGTTGGGCATTGGGTGATGTAGAAAATCTCATTCTGTATCCTGTACCTTACAACCTATGCATACTTTAGTTCAAATAAGACTGCAGTAGTAAGCACAAAACAAAATTTGCTGAGAAGAAAGACTTTTTTGTCATTATCTTTTAAAAATCTCTTGTGTTGGTAAGCAGGTATAGTAAGCAGAGATGAACCACACATAAGCCCACCTAAATTAAATATTGTGTATTTATAAAGCAGCAAATAATAACAAAGAGCATTTCAAGTTATGAGATAATTAAATGTCCAGATTTTGTCCTTACTCTTCCATTCAGTTCTGCTTTATTTTATGATTTACAAACCGCAAAATCAGTCTGGAAGCACTGGATCAGTATTTGCATACCTCCTACTGTGACAGTGCTCTGTGAGGCACTCTCAACATATATATTCCTGTACTGTAATGTTTGGCATGTTTGTTTTTAAGGATCAGTAATTACTATTAACAGCTGATCAAGCAGAAAACTATTCACCCACTTAGTAATATGCAAGTAATTAATATTTTAAATATTAAAATTGTGTTCTAAGTATGAGTGGCTGAAAACATTGGTATATTCAGTTTATGCAGAATTGTTTTACTTCAGCATCAGCTGAGGAATGAATAACCTTGCATTAGGTTCATCAGTACTCTCTGCTGGACTTTCTGAGTTTGCAGCCCACCTTCTTTAGCAGTAGTTTCCAAAGTCCATCACTGAAATCACATCTTCATTTCTGGTAACATCCATGACCTTTCATACTACACATTCTTCTATGATTGTTAGTAATTTTATGTAGTTTTTATGCTGTATTAATATGATTTGTGCTTCCTTACATCATTATATACTCTAAATTTATTTTTTGTAAGAAAGTAGGACATTTTTAGAGCACCTGGGCTTGCATGAAGTCAGCAGAAGTTTGAAACTGGTAAAGAATGCAGGATTGGGCTTTTGGTTTGGTAAATGTTATGCATAAGGAATTACTCTTTCAGAAATACAGAGCTGTGCTTTGATAGTATTTTTAAGACTGTTTTTTGTTACCATGTTTTTTTGTTTTCTAAATCAAAAAGGATTTTCTTTTTTTTCTCACTTTTTTTCTCATTTATTGGTTTTGGTTTTTACCCCCTGAAATGCATCCCCAATATTGTGATTTTGAATCTGCACTGCAGGTTTAGAATTTCACTGAACTTTTGAGAAGTATCCTGGCCAAGGAAGTCTTGCAGAACTGGGCACTTTTAAGTGCTGAAGTATTTTTAGTCATGAATATTAAAAAAAAATGCACTCTCAGCCATTCACAGTGCTTGGAGTGGATGGAGTACTGGAGAATGCTGATACCTTGATATGTTTTATGATTGTACTGTAGCTTTGCTTCAGGCAGAAATTCTTCAGAAGAATGAGCAAAAAGAACATCAAGTGGAACTGTTTAAAATAAATAATAAAAAAAAAATTACTTTTTTTTTTTTTTTTTCCCAAAAGAAA